>BLKR01007558.1:0-35290 GCA_011170035.1 Teleogryllus occipitalis
GAAGTAACATCAAAAGATTTATATCACGATGGTAAAGTTCTTGACTGGAAAAATTAGGCATTTTAGTTTTGATTTTTTTCCTCCCAAATATTGTTACATTCTGAGTGTTTGCTATATGGTCATTATAATAGAATATATTTCCTATCATTTGTCATTTTCTTGTTAATTTTGGACATAAATAAATAACAACTCTTAAAGTGTAATACATTAACCCCAATTTTCTACTGTATAATATTAGCCCCCACTGATCTTTATAACATTGTCGAAAAACAATATGAACGCTAAAGATTTCTGTTTAATGAAAACTCCTTTTAAAAATAGATCTTGTATTAAGATAAATTGAACACCCTGTTTTTTTAAAACTGCAAATGCTTCACTTTGTTTTCGCATCGGAAAGGAGGGAATCTTGTCGTGTCTTTTTTGCAGGTTCACATAGTCCGTATTGAATATTGCATAGCAATTACGAATAATACGTGAAAATATATGCTGTTGAGGCAACACTTGTTTTGAACATAAAACACTTTGTAAATAGTATGTATAGTCAGATAAACTTTATTTAGGTGAGAAAACTTAGACCATTCACTTTGATTCTCTAAATTAAAACTTGACGTAACTGAGAACAGTGTCGTCTTAAGAGTTATTATGATACATATATCCTTTATTTTTAAAATCTTAGGCCCCGAAACGCGCCTCGAATTAATTATTAATATCATAGCAATAGCTATTTATATTTAATATAATTTCATAATTATTTCCAAAGAACCGGAACGCCGTTCCGTCGCGTACCAACAGAAATCAAGCCTTTTATATACAGGATATTCGGGAAAGAAATGTCGAATCTTCGAAAAATAGCTGTTAAGACAATTTTAAGCTTATTTTGTCTAATAAACTACACGGATATTCCAAATGGCTAAGCCGCAATAAACATTCAAAAGTTGGTTTGGATATTGTTTTCTAGGCAACCGTTTGCGTTGTAGAAGCATATAAACACTTCATTAATATCTAAATTGTTTATGATTAACAAAATAACTGAATACATTTGATCAGAAAGAAAAATTAACCTAGAAATAAAAAAGAACCCAATTTTCCCAGTTCGACTGCTTTTTTATTTCTCGGTTAATTTTTTTCTGAACTAATATACTAATTTATATTGTTAATAATTAACATGTTACATGTTTCTGGTCTGTTTACATGATTCTAGAATGCAAAGTTGTGTGTAGAAATCATATTTTCAAACCAACATTTGCGTGTTTATTGCAGCTCAGCCATTCAAAATATATATGTAGTTTATTAGACAAAGTATGATTAAAATTGTTTAAACAGCTTTTTTCAAACTCTCGACGTTTCCTTCCCCGATACTCTGTATACCCATACCTCTTTAAAACCCAAAAAAATAATTTGCGTACTGCGAACTAATTAATTAAACCCATGGCAGTAGAACTGTTAATATAAGTACTGTCACGTATCTTTCGCAGGATAAGGAGTAAAATTTAAAGAAAAATTATAGATCACATGAATTTTGACAAATTGCGTCTTACTTTCTATGATATTCAAATGGTAACATTATATTACAATATTCAATTGATTAACAATTTCGGCTAAAGGGTCTTGTTTGATAATTCTCCAATTTCGTATTGTAATAAGATATCTTATGATACTCATGTCGTAAATAACTATTTGACAACTATTATGTTTAGTGTATGTGTCTAGCAGGTTTTGCATTATTCTGAGCAACTGGATCATACGAATCACGTTTACTACGTTATTCACACAGGAGCACATGAATCTCAAAAAATTATTTAATAATATAATCCTTGCTGATGAATCAACGTTTTATTGATGATTTTAATTTTGAAAATTTTCATTAGTTTGGATGTTTAAATATAGGTATCACATGTAATTACATGTCTGTTAAACACGATAGCATTATATGAAGCAATAAACATTGTTTTTCGTTTGATCATTCAACTTCATCAATCACTCAAAATTACTTTAATTTTCTCTGCTTATCAGTTTTTAATCTCAGATCTTCGATGAAGACATGAATCAAATAACATCGTAGATATTTGAGTGTTTTAAAAATAATAACGTGAATAAATGCTTATATTTATTGAATTGGTTTTATAATAACCTGTAGAAACATGGGTTTTCTGTTGGTTTTGGGGATGTTGAAAACATTCAAATAGTAAAGGCAATGTTAAGCTGGTGACCTTTAATATTGTTTATTTGATATTTTTCTTAGGGATAGTTTATAATGGTTAAACGTTTTCAAAGAGTGCACATTAGATACCTCGAATGGCCCGTTTCCGTTTAATAAACCGCTACGTTCTCCCTGTACAGATGGTCGTGCAAAATTCAAGGATTTGATAGATTCGTAGAATGGCGGCCAACAAACCACCTTCGAACTCTGACGATACTGAAACGTAGTCTGTGTTGGGAAGGTCATATCACTTGACCACCAAGTCTGTTCTATGTATTTTCACTGGGAAATGCTAGTGCATTGATATTTACTAAACTGTAAACAAACGCTAAATCTCTTTGAATTGTTATAACATCTGTTTTGCTTTCTTTTAGTAATCGTTTTACTCGTTTTACCAAATACGTGAGTTTGTTATATTTTTACACGCTACAATTATTTAATTTTACAAGTATTTATTTTCAAGCATTTAGGAATTCATGAAATTTCAGTGAAACGTTCGCCAATCTAAAATCCTTTTAAATGTATATTAAATATATTAATGTTGTTTAAAAATATGTATTAAAATGCGTAGATTTAGCACATAAAGCTCTGATTTGATTATTATACAATGAAATCATCAAATTAACAGTTTTAGAAAGGAATGATAAATTGAATTGAAAATATTAACTTAAAGTTTATATACGTTTATTTAGAAATTTCTACACTTGTGTCAATATTGTGATGTGTGATTCTACTCATGTCATCTTTCAAAACACAAAATTGAATATTTCTGTATTTGAAAACCTTAACACTACATTCATCCAATCCAGTGCAGTTTATAGCAAACAGCTAAGCAATATGTTTCCCTATTTTCTAATGGTAATGGTTAAACAAGAGGAACAAATAGTTTCTGACTCTCGGTGTTAACAGGGGACTTAAAAAAAATAATAATACAGTTATTCGGTTGATCAACATCCCTTTGATAGAAAAACAGAAACAATTGTTTGGGCGTAATGCACCTTGAAAAATATTTTTTATAATCAATTTCTTTCCTATTTGATAAATATATCGACTTGCAAATTGTAGGACTTAAAAGAGAATATAAAAACCAAATAAAAGTTATGCTCATACTCGCCGTAAAAATACGAATTAAGCATAATTAAATTGGCCACAGAATTTGTTTACAAGCAAGTGCATTTTAAGCGTATGTGGCATGCAAAAGCGCGGCATTGGAGAACTGTTTTTTCAGTATGCCCATCCCACGCTATTCTGCTAGCGCGAATGAATTAAGCGCAAACAAATAGGGTCTACTAAGATGTTAAATTCTTATAAACAATTACATATATCTCGAGAACGAGATATAATAGCACCGAACGGATTCCGGAATTTTGCATCACATTTAAACGCCATTCAGATTAGACAATAAAAAATTGCAACAATTGCAAATTTATAAACAATTTCCAAATTTTGCAAATCTAAAGTGGGGAGAGTCTCCCGATGTCCCAGAACCAAAAACAGCGAATTAACAATTTTGCAACAATTTATAATTTTATAAACAAATTCGAAATATGCGTTAGAACGGCCGGAAAGGCCCCGCAAATTGTGCCTGAAATGAATATTTCAATATAGCAATTTGTCAGGAGTTACAAATCGATTACTAAAAGTTAGAATAATTGTTGCTAAAATGATAAATATTTACTGGTCTATAGACAATCATTCTGGACAGAAAACCCCGCTTAGAAATATTTTTTTCGTCGTGGCGAAGCGCAGGCAAACTATCTCTTTCGGCAGGGAAATATGACGATATTTCTGTCTCGTACGTAAACGAACTAGCCCCCTCCCCCTGAGACAGCGTTCTTTCTGCCCCTTGGGATGTTGCACCAATCACAGACAACTGTGGTTCTACCTGCTAGCGATTGGTCAACGCGTCCCTCCCCCTGCCCTCCCTCAGGCCGAGGGGTGTCCAAGTTTGTCGGCGCGGTATGGAAGATAGAATTTTGAACGACATTTTTTCTGAGGGAGAGGGTACATGCATTGTATGTGAATTTTTTGTAGTGAGCTGTTTGTACTGTCACGTGATGCATATGATTACTACGTCGAGTGTTATAGTTATGGACATTCGCGTTTTCTGTGAATGTATTGCCGCCTTTAAGCAAGCCATTTTTGACAAAAATCACTGATTCGTAAATCAACCGACAAGGTAATGGTAAAATTCCTAGATTAATAAAGAGATGCTTACAAGAATTACGTGGGTGCCTTGTTTTTCCATTGCGAGTCTCAGGTCGTCAGATCTGCACGTCCTTCTTACCACGAAAATTCTTTTCTACTCCTTGTAATGTCCAGTAGAGAAAGGAGGTATCACGCGAGCAATGAAACAGACTATTTGAATTTTGCTAAAAGGCTTCTTTTAGGTTTAAGGCTCTTTACGTGCAGGAAATCTACAACATGGGACAGCCGAATTTACTTCCTCCGAAGGAAGCCGTAAGGGCGAAATAAAGCGATCGCTTTCTTCCACTTTTAAATTTCAGCATGTCAGCAAGTATCTCTATGCTGCTTGGGTTGCAGAATCAACTAATCTCATCGGCCGTAAGTGCATAGTGAAGTTATAAGAAACGAGATTAACTTATGTGCCGCACGTTCGCTCTATCGAGCTTCTTTACTGGTTCCTTGACGCAGTAGAACAACAGTATATACTAGAAACCGAGACACTGTGGGACAGTACCGCATGTTTTCGGTTCAAATGGTGTTTCGCATGTTGTCGATCAAAACTGCAGCTGAACGCATTATCGTCTCATCCCACAAAACCTCGCCCCGAATTTCTTCCGGTTCTTGTTGCAAATATTAAATTGTAGGTTTTTTTTCTCATCCAATAAATTAAATAGCCTGAATACCTTTATAAAAATGGCGTGCTACACTTAATTTAAACGAGATATTAAATAATAAAGTCCGCCCTGAAGGATCGCACGGAACGACAAACCGAACACGACAGCATGAGTCCGCCTCTCTTGCGCTTTCTGTCCGGTATTGCACTGTCCGACGCGTAATGAACTAAAGTTTCACCAGAAATTCTCGCAGAGGAATTTCCCGCAGGTCCCTTATCTCGCGGGCAGAGCTTCGCACAATTAGGTTCCTCTGCCAACCGCCCACAGCCCAGGCCACTGTCGGGAGGAAGGGGGGGCGTTAATCATAGCATCCCTACGACTCGCCACTCCCACCCCTTTCCTGCTCAGCTCCTCTGTCTAAGATCCGTAGCCTACTCACTCCTAAACCGCCCCTCCCTCTCTCTGACACACAGTCTAGGTCACTCCTGGCCTGTCCAGAACCACATCCTTTCCGATTGGGTCGTATCAGGTCTCCTCTTCCTCCGCCATTTCTACCGGGAGCAGTAGCTAAGTGCATCAACTGATGTTACTGCAGCGCCTCTGCTCGGGAGGTCCTAGGTTCCCACTCCTCACGGCGGCAGGATTTTCGACACTAGCTTTTCAGCTAGGTCGAATTCAGTCGCTGTCTGGAGGAGAATTCTAGTGGCCGGCTGCTCTGATCGGTAGTTTTCCTTAGTTTCGACGATCAACACCAGGCGAATGCCGGAGCAGTACCCTACCAATCGGGCCACGGGCTTCCTCTTCCTTGTCATATCCTCTCCCCCTTACACACACACTTACACTAACATGCATTACACTTCCACATATTCCGGGAGATCGGTCCGGAGCTTAGAGCTTGTCCCGGCTGGGGCGGTGCCCCGCTGGTGCGAGAGTCCTGGTTAGGGGGAAACCCCACTAGCCGACGGTAGGTCGGCGCCGGATCTCACCATCCAGCGGGGGAAGATCACCGCCATCTCCCGAGAAAAAAACATGCACTACACTAACGGGACTAATGACCAAAGCAGTTTACGCGCCCGGAAAAAATCAATCAATCAATCCGCCATTTCTGTGGCCCTACCCCTGCAACACCCCGCTTCACTGTGACGATTTTGCGTTCACTGTGCTGTCGTCTCTGAGATGAACGTCGAATCCATTTATCCGTCCGGAGACGCATTGGGTGTCATTCAGCGCTTGAGACAGTTCGACGAGAGTGGAAAACGGAGCGAAGGGGCGTGTCACCCTAGGCGGTTGATGTCAACTTCAGATAATGAATTCAATAAAGCACAATGAACGTACAGCTCCTTCCATATTACTACGAGATCAAAAACTGATTTTAATCTTGTCCTGTGAATAAATAGATAATAAATAAAGATTGTAAATTTTGAAAAGCGTCAATGGAAAGAGATACTATATCGACACTAATATACACGTTTGGGGTTTCACCATAATGTTTAATCATATCCTCATACGTTTAAAGTAGCTAAGAGAAAAACTAATCAGGATTAACTTACGTACTTTTACTTCACAGAAGAGATGAAATAAATTTACGAACTATAGAGCGACTTCTCATTAGTAAAGATTAGTAATTAATGTGACTAAAATTACTTGCATTCTATGTGAGGCATAAAATTCATTTCAGTAATATGTTGTATATCAATAAGAAATATTTTTTCGAAGTAGTGTAAATACATTAAACACATTTTCAATAATTAAAATTTTAAAACTTACTTGCGAATATTTAATGTAATATTGTTAATTGTTAGTTTTCTATTCTCGACATATGTAAATTTGGATATATTGAAATGTAATATATCGTGATTTATTCATGCACACGTTTTTGTTATGCGTTCATTCATTTCATTGTGTAAGCAGTGTTTTCCAAGAGATAATGTGAATTGAATTTAATCTCACTAAAAGGGTGCTCTCGGTATTGAAATTCTGAGAAAAAATTAAAGACAAGAAAATTGACGAAACATTCCTGGGAAGTCATTTATAACACAGTGCACTGAGCTGCAATATAGGGAAATAATGTTAACGATAAATAAGCGTCAGACATTAGTACATTACTGTTAGAATGCCGTGAACCAGAGAGAGAGTTGTGGAGTATTTTACTAAAATTTTTAGTGAGTGTTTGCACCACTTGGAGCGTATGCTTAGAAGGCGTTACAGATCTGCCAGTGGAGGTAACTCCTATCTTTTGAAGTATTTGTTTTTTTGTTAGAATTGGACAAGCTGAGACTATATGATTTATGGTTCCTACTTGTTCCTTTAAAATTCGGCATTTACCTTGGGAAATTTTGAGAACCACAATATTGTTGTTATTATTATATTATATTATATTGTATTATATTATATTATATTATGTTATATTATATTATATTATATTATTGTTATATTATTATATTATTATTATTAGTAGTAGTACCGGTTTTACAAAAGTTGAATGATGACGAGAAAAACATAATCCGATATTGTTTTGCCATCATCTCATGACACAGCTAAATAAGAACGAATGTTTCCCTATTGCAGCAAGAGTTTGTATTTATCGATTTACTATTTTATCAATAGCACTGAGCTCCCCAGTACCTGGGAGCGACGCAGTCAGAAGCAGAAAATGCTGCTCGATGACGTGGACATCGGAGAGGAAAGCGAGCGCTCGCATGAGGGAGAGCGTGCCGTGGAAACACGAGGCAACGTGGACCGCGTACCCGATACGCCAGGGAGAGGGCGGGGACGCAGACGGGGTCGGCAAGGGCGGTGACGTTGATGAGGGTGGTGGTGACGACGGGTGAAGTTGTGGCGAGTGCGGGTCGGGTCGGGGAAATGAGATGGCAGGAGCAGCAGGAATGAAACGGGGAACGCGAGAGGGCGGGAGCAGCAGGAGCGAAGCGAGAGGGTGGGGAGGTGATGAGAGTGGGGGGTGGATGGGTGGGTGCGTGGATGGGAAGGGCGGTAGCAAAACGCTAGAGAGGGGGGCGGCGCGTCGGAGTGGGAGACGTAATGGTGCTTATGAATATTTAACGCGCTCCAATCGGCGAGTCGCGTGATCGATTGTCAGTTGTCGCCTTGAACAAACGACGCGCGCCAGGGGGTGTGAGGGAGGGGCGAGCTTGCGCACGCGCCCTGGGGATTAGCGAGTGGCGCTGCGCCGCTGTTTTCGCCACGCGCTGCGGGCACGAGGAGGGCGGGAGACCTCAATGCTGTGACAATGTTTCCAAATGACAGTGTTGAAAGTGGGTGCTGGGTAGCGTCTCTGTGGTGCCAAAAACGTGCTGAACGCCTTTCATTCCATTTGAGGTAGATAATGGTACAATATTGTCAAATGCATGCTGAGAATTCTTCTCGTTGGGCAATACTCGCTTCACGTCTGCAAAATACGAATCGAGTAAACCACACATTTCAGTAACGATCAGAAGTTGTGAAATTAATGTACAATATGCCAGTATTATTTGCTTCGAATATGCTGCAATTCATTCCTGTCACTAGATTATTTTTAAATTCCTTAATTGCTTGTTTAACCGTTATATGATTACGTGCTTTCGACCCTCTGCTACCGATGATGTGCGATCTCTGAGACTGCGAATTATTTTGACAGATTATTTTCAGTGGTTCATGATATGCTGACTTAATATTTTCCCCTGACAATGCTATAATAAAGAAGAAAATGTTATTTAATTAACGTATCAAGTGTAAATAATATAATTATATATTGCTCTCAGAGTAAATTTCTGGCTACGGTTTGTTCCGTACATTTTCGTCACGATTAATTTTCTAAGCACGCATAGAAGGGTTTTCAATGATATTCACCAAATTTTAAGAAAATATTTATTTAAATATTAAAATGTTTTGTTACGCGAAAATGATCCATTAATAAAAAATGTGCAACCGATCATTCAACAGTTTTCTTCAAGACTCGTACGCAATCATTTGTTTCTATCTCGGCTTACTGAGTACCTAATAAAGAGAATATTTTTAAAGAGAACATATTTTAATCGTGTGCTGAAAATCGATATTTTTTTCGACCAAAAACTCTTATTGTCGGACCTTGGTAAGGAAAAAAGTGAATAAATCTTGTTCCATATTGAGCAAAGTATTTCCTCTAACGCGTTGTGAAGTTGGAATCCTCGTTTTGTGGATCTTTGATATCGAATAATGGACTGACGACAAAACGTCTATGGTCGTCTATGGTCAGCTCTACGGCCTAAACCGTTCAGAAAGTTTTCTCCAAAATTGATATTCCCTCATCGGTTAGAACGAACTCGAGGCCTTGCGATTTGGAAATATATTCGCCAATTTTCTGGGATACTTTACTTGAAGTCTTGACAACATTTCCCAACTTTTCTCAAAGATGGCTTCAAATTTTTTAATTGAACTTTTTTCTCAGATAGCGTAAAGAGCGCTTACAAAAATTGCACATGGCTTCTCTCGTGGAAATCACTGAATTTTCAAACATTCAAACTTTTCTCGGCGCAATCCTACAACTACAATATTGAAGATAGAATTTTTCTTAGTGAAATCTTATCATCATTAATATATCTTAAAATGAAATCGTGTATACTTTTTCGAAAATATGAGTAGGTTTCGCGTAATTTTGTGTGAAGTAAAAGCAAAAATTTGTACACAAATACTTCATCAAAAATCTATATTGTATGCTGCTTCCAAAGTTTTGCTTTGCCGAGATTGCTGGGTGTCGCATTATCTGTATAGTGACAGATTCAATGAAATGTCGGAGAGTGTCACTATTGGCTACCATGCGTGCTGCCCAAGTGTTAGCTCCTCAAACCCACCCTGTGCCTACGTCATACTCTGAGGCCAACACGAGGAGAATATACAGCTCTGGTCGCCATTCATGTTCCTGATCATTCGCCAATAGGGGTGGTCTTCCAAAAATCGATAGATGAATTTTGATTTTAGCCAATTAAAGGAAATAACCAATAAATTTGACAACTTGTATAGTCTCTCGTACCTCGTGTTAACCTTTGTTTATCGATTTTGCAATTTTGTCGGGATTTGTCAGCTATTTATTATTGTTCAGTTTCTATGCTTAGTCATTAATACCCGAGTACGTCATCATAATTAAGAAATTTACGACAAGAATTTCGTTTCTACAAATTTCCATATGCGGATTTTCCGCCATGACCTTTCGGTCGGTCTCTCTGTGTGGTGGAGAGCCGTGCACACCGAGTTTTAACATGGAATTTATTTATGCGCATGGTGCGACTACGCGAGGACAGAACAAAAAACTGCGCCGTGCGCGTGCTTTTATCAGGCGTAGATAACGATCGGGACAGCGACGATGTCAGGGGCCTGTGTTGGAGGTTGGAGCACCCGCTCCCGGCTATTCTCTGTGGCTGGACCTTCGTTTATTTTATTGCCCATGAAGATGAAATGAATGGGGAGACAGTTATCTCCGGTCTGTTTGGCCTCCTGCAAAAAGAGACGACTTCGGGGTTGGCTCTCTGGAGTGGTAAGCTTTTACTTTATTTAGTGGAGAGTGATGGAGTTGTTTCTTAATAATATACTTTCTTTGAATTTCATGAAAGTTTTATGGTTTTGTTTATGACATTTTTGAATTATATATTTGATAAAGCATGTTTTTATTTCAGTGTTATATACTTTTTCTTTGAAAACAGTGGGCAACCAAAGGGCCGCAATTAGGACAAAATGTAGAAATGTATTTAATCAAGATCGTGAATTTTGCAGATAAATTTTTGTTTTCTAATTTTATAGACAATATGCAGGTTTACATGTAAAAAGATTTTCTTAATCCAAATATTGCATATTAACCATGTGATTTTATCAATTGATACGATATTTATTGCAGAACAGAGAAAACTTCGTGCAATGTAGGGTCGATAAAGTAGTTTCATGTGCTGTAGTATATTAAATAGTAGTCACAAAGCATACTCGTACAGCAGATGAGAGCCACATCCCGCTTAACTCTCATGTGATTTTCAACTGTTTTTCATCCCCCTTCATTTTATTCTACCATTTCTCATGCTTGTGCCTTTCATGACTCCGGTGCAGAAATATTACTTGCGTACTTGTTTTTCAAATAATCTTTTTTAATTCGTGTTTCGTGTAGCACATCTCGGCTAATCACACTACAGTACTTTTTTCGTGTCATCGCTTTCTATTTTATATATTCATTTACTGATTATATTTTCATACGTTTTTACATTTAAAGTTTATTCAATCTCTTGTTCTTGTTCGAATAGGTTATTTTATATTCTTTACCTTTATTTCAGAAAAAACTCTCCTTTTCCTTAAATCGTTTTCAATTTTCTGTCGCATTTTTAGAAATATTTTTTTTATTTCCACTCTTATGATCATTATATCATACATCGACAGATTACTACCACTGTTATTTTCCTTCGGTTGTGTACTTATTTCGCTATTTTTATTCTCATCCTACCACTTCCCCATCGCCGGTAAGGAACTGAACGCGTATTTCGCTTACCTTCCGCTGTCAGATGTCTTGTCCGCCCCTTTCCGCAGCCGCATTTCCGCAGCCGCTCCTCTCTTGTTCCGCCCCCCCCCCCCCCCCTCCCGCGCCACTCGCAGTGACTGCAGCCGCGCGCCGCGGACGCGCATAAAACGTTTTATTAGCGCGGGCGGTGGCGTCTAGACGCCCTCGCCCCCGCCTCCGCCCCCGCCGCCGCCGCCGCCACGCACACTGGCCCAAAGCGGATCGAAATGAAAAACAGTTCCAAAAATGGACAAGAAAACTTCCAAATGAAAAATATAGAAAATGATAAATAAAATTCGGCTGCTCCATGCCAAAACACAGTAAAACCCAATTATTTCCAGAAATGAACCAATGTTTTTTTGGCCTTTGGTGTGTTTACTGAGTTTTAAGGTAGAGTAATGATTACAACTACTAAATATATTTACAAACAAATCTGGTGAGAAGGTTCGGCTTTCTAAAATGGCCCACAGTATATGCAAAAGTGCGTACAACACATTTTGAAAATAATGTTGGTTACTATGCATTGGTATGGAGCAGCTGAATTTACCCCAAATAAAAAAATGGGTAGTAGAAACAGTTTCTTCAAAACCATGTAATGTATGGGAGATTAATAAAGAAATATTTAATTATTTACCAGTTCATGCAAAATAATATTGCCACTTTCAACGGCAGACATGTGCACATAATTCTCTGACAAACACAAGGATGAGAATTAAATAACTTATATTCTGTAGGGCAATTACGCTAAAGGGAATTCCCAAAAAACAAATAGTAATATGTTGCCTCCCAACAGTGAATCAACGGGAAAATTCGTCCAATTAAAAATAAAAAAATATTTTTGTACATTTCTCACCACAAAAATTAACATCGTCGTTGAGGGGTATTCGTTGATTGAAGAGCTTGTCTCGCAATGGCAGAAAACGCGACGCGCATTTTCCCGCGGTGCGTCCTTCGGTCCCACTGGGCCCCGTCGCAGCACAGCGTTGCCTCCGCAGACGTCACCGCAACGCAACGGAACGACGGCGCCGCCGCAGCGCCGCTCACGTGCATGGGAATGCCCGCATCTCGGCCCCGCCCCGCCACGTCGCACACGTCTTCTTCCGCGAATAAAGCTGCGTGTTTTGGTGGTATTTTGTGGATTCGGTGGTATAACGGTTAGCGTTGTACCAAAGTTTGCGGGTTCAAACCCGCCGTGGATTTTTAAGGGCAAAAAAATCGTTCGTGCGCCTGGTCTCGGAGGAGATGTAAAGCCGGCTGTCCCATGTAGTAGATTTACTGCATGTGAAATATCCTCAAGTCTAAAAGAAGCCTCTGAGCTCAATTCAAATTGCCTGTTTTGTCACCCAAGATAAGACGCCTTTTTCCGCTTAATGGTGAAAGGAGAGTAGCGAAATTTGCGTGGTCAGATGGGAGAGTGGGGCTGATGGCCCGAGACTCGCCACGTAATATAAGGCATTAACTAATTAACTGTTCCTCGTCCGTTTCCTTGGATTCGCATCGCACTGTTTACGCTGGATAGATGATGACGTGCGCAACGGGAAGAATCGCACCAAGCAATCGGAAGGAATGTTTGCGATTTAGCAAAAATGCTCCGCTTGAAGTGTGAATCCAGGAGACTACTGGATTATCGCCCACGATTCTTAATTTTTTCGCTTTCCTCAGTCACTACCCACTCATCTCAATGTTGTTGTTTTTTGTTGTTGTTTTTTTGTGAAACTCTGATCATAATGGTTTTATGACATATAGTACGAGTATTTGCATGTTTGAGGTAATGGGGTTATAAACTAAATAATTCAGTAATTTAGGTATAGTTTGTTATGACCTTTTTATTATGTGGTTGCAAAATGTGGCCCCTTCATTGGCTGACGTATATTTCTTTGACTGAATGGCAGTGCAATGAATGTTAGATTTGAGTCTCATTCGCTGTACGTTCGTCTGCTAAAGAGGTACCCTATTTTTCATCGAATTCGCGCCGACTGTTAGTTTCGCAGTGTGCTTGCCCACACTATGATTCAAATATTAAGCTTTATTCCATTCATTATTATTATTATTAAAAAATTGTGTATCCACTCAGAGTATGTCGAACTAAAAACGTTACATTTTATTTTAATGTGTAACTATAGTCGTATTTCTAAAAATGCGTATATACTAGTCACCAAACTCACAGAACCAAATAAGGAGGAAATAAACAAAAATGACACTTCATATCTGTTGTTTACCTTCAGAATTAGAACAGTATTTTTCTGAAATATTTACGCCCTGGTTGGACATAATGATGATTATCAAGGTATTGAAATATGTCAATAAAAACAATTTTAGAATAGTTATATAAGCAAAAGAGCAAAGAGAATGGAATAAGAAAACGTAAAAATTAAGAGAAAAGGGAATGGTTAAATGTTTATATATGTATGGAAAATACATATATAACTATATGAATATACTTAGGAAATTATTAAGGATGTAGATCTTTTCTGTACCCTTTTTTAGAATTCAATACGTAGAAAATGTTTAATGGTTACCAACAGAAGAAAATTTCTAATGGAAATGAGTGGCTGAAGTGTAACATAAAAAATATTAAATTTTAAGAATTCAAGTTTTTTGTGATTATTTTTAGAGATGTTTAGAAACTATGATTAGACGTTACGCTTGTTTAGAGATGATATTTTAAGGTTACTGAGGTTATTTGTTTTTAAAAATTCGTTATTTCTTTTTTCAACGGGGACGGCATCTGGGACTGGGACGGCATCTGGGACGGGGACGGCATCTGGAACGGGGACGGGGATGGTGACGGTGACGGTGACGGCGTCGAAAACGGCGTCAGAGAAGACGTTGGGGATGGCGTCGGAGACGCCGTCGAGGACGGTGACGACGTCGGGAACGGGAAAGTCGACTTAGACAGCGTCGGAGACGGTGTCGGAGACTGTGATAGAGATAGCCTGGACTTGGACGCGACGGAGTCGGACTCAGATACGGCGTTGGGGAAGGTTTCCAGGAAGGGGTCAAGAACGCTGAAGGGAACGGGACGGCGTCTGGGACTGCGAATATCTGGGGCGACGAGAAAACGGCGTCGGGGATAGAATAGGGGCGAGTGCGTCGGGGTCGCGTGAGGGGCGACGTCGGAGGCGGGGGCGGGGCCTGGACTGAAGGCGGACCGGCGCGGCGGTGGGGACAGCGGCTTGATTGATTGATTTTTTTCGTGTTTCCGGGCGCGTCAACTACTTTGGTCATTAGTCCTGTTAGTGTAGTGCATGTTTTTCTCTGGAGATGGCAGTGATCTTCTCCCGCTGTATGGCGAGATCCGGCGCCGACCTACCATCGGCTACTGGGGTTTCCCCGTAACCAGGACTCTCCCACCAGCGGGGCACCGCCCCAGCTAGGACAAGCCTTAAGCTCCCGACTAGTCTCCCGGAATATGTGGTAGTGTAGTGCATGTTAGTGTAAGTGTGTGTTTGTAAGGGGAGAGGATAGGACAAGGAATGGGAAGGACAGATTGCGCGCGGTCCGTGGCCAGTTTGATAGGGTACTGCTCCGGCATTCGCCTGGTGTTGATCGGAGAAACCACGGAGAACTACCGATCAGAGCAGCCGTCCGCTAGAATTCTCCTCCAGACAGCGACTGAATTCGACCTAGCTGAAAAGCTAGTGTCGAAAATCCTGCCGCCGTCAGGACATCAGTTGATGCACTGAGCTACCAGTGGGACAGCGGCGGCGGGGACGGAGCCCGGGCTGAACGGGGCTGGCCGCGGAGGGCCGCGTCAGCCGCGTGGCCGGCTGACGCACTGCGGAGCCGAGCGGCGCCCTGGCCCCGCGGCGCCAGCGGCGATCGAAGGGCGGCGGGCGCAGGGCGCAGGGCGGGTGCTGACGCGCGCCAGACGGTGCGCTCCCCCGGCCGTCGCGTCGCGCCGCGCCGGAGCGTCCGGCGTACGCGGCCTGCCCTGGCCGCCGACACGTGTCGCCCGGCGCCGCTCGCCCGCGCCCGCGCGCCCGTGCCCGCCCTGCAGGCTGGCTATTACGCCCCGCTGGCGGGGACGTGGCCGCCGGAATGTGGGCTGTGACACTCATGCTTCGCCTCGCCTCACGCTGCAGCAGAGATAATCCCCCGTCCCCAAACAGCGCTTCGAGATGAATTGAGGTGGAGATCACAGTGCAAGGGAATGATTAGAGCACCGGACAAAAATTCGGTTTCAACTTATTTTCCAACCTTAATTTCGTAGTCTCCATTGTCTTTTTTGAACATTTTTTCAACTTATTTTCCAACCTTAATTTCGTAGTCTCCACTGTCTTTTTTTGAACATTTTTTCAACTTATTTTCCAACCTTAATTTCGTAGTCTCCATTGTCTTTTTTGTACATTTTTTCAACTTATTTTCCAACCTTAATTTCGTAGCCTTCATTGTCTTTTTTAACATTTTTTCATGCGAAGCGCTCCATTTCTACCATACGACCGCATGGAATCTTTCCGGTTCCTTACACCACCATGAAATATACTGCATATAGTATATTACTGAGTAGTTTAGGAAAACGTATGTAAAACTCAAGACACTGGCGCTAAAACAGCACATCATTTCTTGCAGAAAGTTCAATCCAAATGAACCTGAGCCATTCTTTAAGTCACCGTCACTTTATCCAATGGAAAAACGTAAAGAAAAAAAATTTTAGCTGCTTTTGAGATATTTTTTTTATTATTTGCATTAACTTCAAGCAGAAGTTTCGCGAAAACGATTCCTTTTTTCTTCTTCAAAATATCGTAATAACTTTATTTAAAGATCTGACTTTTTTGAACGGATTTTCTTAAAAAATAATCACTATCACCAATAATGTACTGCAAAATTGTTGCTAGTCCCATTTTCGACAAACACTCGATCTGCAAAAATTGCGAAAATTTCAGAATATTAACATTTTAAAATACAGTATTAAAATGAGAGATTTTCTCTAAAATGAAATCTGTTCTACAAAGTGAATTTTTAAAAAAGATCGTGTAATGCTTTTTGAAAAGAGAATCGTTTTTGCTTCATTTCTGTTTGAAGATATTGCAATTTATAAAAAAAGTATCAATGACGACTACAGATTTGTCCATTTTATTTTTCCACGTATAGGGTAAAAACGCTTAAAAACGGAGCAGATCTAATTCTCGTTTAACTCTGAATTTTCCATAATTGTAAAAATGTATACTAATTGCAAAAATACAGCACTGGTTACAGGTAATTTTCTTAAACGTAGTCTTTTCTAAAACCAAATAAACTTAAATAAGATCTTGTACACTTTTTGAAAAAAATAGTAGTTGCCGCGTAATTTACGCTTGATGTCAATGCAATTTGTAAAATGTTTTTCTCAAAAAGTCTCCAAATTATTTCTATATATTTTTCGACATATAGAACAAAGAACGCTTATGATTAAAAATGAAGTGTCTAACTTTCATTAAACTCTCTGAATTTTGGAAATCATAAAAGTTATAAATAATGCAGGAAGTATGTGCTGTTGTATCATCACTAATTTGTATATACCATCTTATAAAATACCAATGTTAATAGTTTTCATTCTATAAAATCTGTTAGTTAAAAAAGCTTAAAAATGACACTTCTTATAGGCAATAGCAAAGTCTGCCGCAATAGCATACTACACGTCGAGAACAAAACAAAATATTTTTCTTGATTTTCCAAAGAAGTAATTTCCCTTCCCGTTAACACAAACTGTGATTCACTTTAATTGCTTATTCCTTGAGACCATACAAATTAAGAGGACTTCTGAGTAAATTTCTTTACAACGGTGTTAAATGAAAAGCATATTATTTATAGTGCAAAAATAAATTTTTAAAAGTCAGTATTTTTGATTTATGGGCGAGAAGTTTCAATTTAATTTTGTCTTTTGTGAACTGCTACAAATGCTGTAAAAAGTAAGCCAAAAGAAAGAAAAAGAAAAGTGAGTCGAGTCTTACTGGATTTAAAAAAATGAATTGGGCTAGGTCAGACGGACCACCATGGAGAAAAACAAATTTGTCGACTAATATTTCGTTAAGCCACCATTGTTGGTGTTTGCAGAAAGTAAGAATAATGGATGTTTGATGTGTGTAATCAATATATCAGTTGTAAATAAACATAGCAGAAATATGGGCCACCTCATAGTAAATATTGTTATTTATTATTGTTCGCTAGATATATTTTAACATGTCAATAACTCGAAAAAAAATTGATAATACAAACCAAATACAATTTTTGCTTCTCATATTTTTAAAGTTGTCAACTTATTACAATTTGTTACTACATTTGTTAAATAACTGTTCATCAACGCAACTATCATTCTCTTTCAAGAGACAGTGGTGCTTCTTCGAGAACGTTTCAGTGCACATTCAAACGAAAATTTGAAACTTTTCATAATAATTCTCTTCCAATTAGCAATATGTCAGGATTTCACACAATTCGTGTTTTCTAATCAACTCATCAGCATCTGGTTAAAATCATTTCTTATTCATTCAATGTCCTAATGAGCCTCTCAACCGCCACTGAGATCCATCTCACCCCTTGTGAACAAAATGTGTCGTTTAACACTGTCATCCGGGCCATCCTTGCAGTGAATCCATGTCTTCCTTACAATATAGGTCGCAGGATTTTTAATTTCAAAATTTCTTCCTCTCTTCAAAACATTTCAAACAGACCAGTACTCAATTCTTCTTACAGTCCCCTCCTCTGACGCTTACTCTACTGCCGCCATTCCACTTATTCCGCAAGCCACAATGATCCATTCTCCCGAGTGACAGCTGAATTGTCATCAGCCCTTCGAGCGCATTCTGCTGACAGTCCTTTGCCACTCCACTTTCTGAAAGCGGCCAATGATGCTTCACGCAGTCGAGTTGACATACGAACACAAATTATGTCTCTCATACGCCATTTCAGAAACATTCGGTGAGCGAAGAAACAGTAAACGTAATCAAATTATGAGTACACTTCCAGCGCCATATTCATTTCAAAAATTCGTAGTACAGCCAGTCCCAGGTCGTGAAGTAGGAAAAATTCCTACTCCTAGATTGCAAGTTTGCACTCACGTATATTAAATAGACGGAAGGAAAGTTGGCGGAAGAAATATGAAGAACGTTCTATTGTAGATTTTACCCCGGGACGGATGTCTTGGCGGCGGCCGCCAGCGCTGAACCGCCGCGCCCCGCCCTCCGGGCGAGGCCGCCCGCGCGAGGGGTAATAACGCGCCGTGTTCGGCGGGCGGGTCGCGGTGAGCGGGCGGGGGCGGGCGGGCGACGCGGGGCCCCGCGGGCGCGCCGCTACACGGAGAATAATTGGGCCCGCCCCCCGCCCATGCCCGCGCCCTCGCCCACCCGCCCCGCGCCGCCGCCGCCGCCTTCATCTGTCCGCCATGTTTTATTCACCCGGGCCGCGCCGTGTCTCGGGGACGTTTGTCCGCGGCTCGACTCTCGACTCGCGTCAAATATTCATGCGCCGCCGCCAGCGCCCGCGGCGGCGTGGGCGCGCGTCGTAAAGGGTGAAGAATTCCTCGCGTCGCCCCGCGCGCCTCGCGTGCCGCCGAAGCCCCGAATTCCCGATCCACGCCCCCTCTCTTCCACGCGCTGTCTTCCCCGACCCGTCTCCCCCCTTGCCTCCCCAGTCCAGTCCCTCCGTCCTGTCTCGCACGTCTTATCTTTTCCGACCTGTCTCCCCCCTTGTCCCCTAGACCAGTCCCTCCGTCCTGTCTCCCTCGTCATATCTTCCCGACCAGTCTCCACCTGCTCTTTCTAGTTCAGTCTCTCCGTCCTGTCTCCCTCCGTTCTATCTCCTTGTCCTGTTTCTCCCCAACCTGACTCTCCGATCTCGTCTCTTCCCATCCTAACTCGTCCCGTCTCTTCCCGTCCCGTTCCGTCTTTTCCCATCCCGTCCCATCCCATCTCTTCCGGTTCCTCCCGTCTCGTCTCTTCCCGCCCTGCATCTCCGTCTCTTCCGCCAGTTCTGTCTCTCCTTGTTTTTTCTCCCCGTTCTGTTTCTCTTCATTCTGTCTCTCTCCATTATTTCTCTCCTCGTCCTGTTGTGTGCCTGCCCGGTCTTCCCGTCTGCCCATCTTCCACGACCTGTCCTCTTGTCTTGTCCCCCCTCCTTTCACTCCCTCCAGTCTCCTCCCCCCCTCTTCGCGACCTGTCGCCCTTCCGCTGACCCGTGTGCCCGAGTACTCTCGCTCCTTAACGCTTCAACACCTCCGCCCCCAGGCGCGGCCCTTGCCATGCGTCAGCCCTTGACCGCAGGGGCGCGCGGCGGAGTCATGCTTGAGCCGCACCTCGCTCTACGTCGCCTCGTCATTACGACCCCTCCCGCTCTCCTCCCGCCCCCCTCCCGCCCCCCTCCCGCCCCCCTCCCGCCCCCCTCCCGCCCCCCTCCCGCTCCCCTCCCGCTCCCCTCCCGCTCCCCTCCCGCTCCCCTCCCGCTCCCCTCCCGCTCCCCTCCCGCTCCCCTCCCGCTCTCCTCCCGCTCCCCTCCCGCTCCCCTCCACGGTAAACACGTCGTCTCTGTGAGTCCGCTCCTCGACACTTCTGCTCATCTCTATGCATTATTCTCTGCTGGGCTGCATTTCATTTCTGCAACGGCGCTCTGTAGGTTGACAGCGAGTCCGAAATCTCTCGTTTGTCCAACCACAGCGACACTTCCATCACAACGAGTGTGTTTTACTTAGGTTCATTCTAGATCTCGACTAGGAGTAAATATTTATTTGTTACAACACGACAATTTGTTTGGCAATATTTGGTATCTTCGATGGTTTTGCACTTCTCACCGCTAAATAGGATCAATCATATTTTATATGCAAGCATATTTTATATTCATATACGCAACACGCTACGCATGTATGCAATACTCTATACGCAAGCATATTTTATATTCAGATTGAGCAGAATATTATTTTATGTGCAATGGCCTCACATTTTTGGTCATTTGCATAGTTATTAGATACGATTTTATTTCAACTCTTAGTGTAACATTATTAAATGCACTTATGCCAAAACGTTTTGTTTTAAAATTCTTACTACAATGCCCTTTCTTTCGCATGTTCTTCCTTGTGCGTTCTTCTGCGTGAATTGTTTCTTTCAGCGCGGCACTTGCGATGCGGGGTGTGAACTTTTTGTTGCGACGGTCCGTCATACGTTCACACATCGCTTAACCCGGGCGTCCCCCTCCCCTCCCCCGCCACGCAGCGTCGCCCGTGCCTCGCCCTTTACATGACGCCGCTTCCACCCGTATGCGCCCGTAAGCTCGCGTGGGACCGTAACCCTCCGTACGGCGCGAGTGAGAAATCTCGCGGAAGAACGAGGCCGATTTCATCTCTGGGAGCGTCGGAGCATAAAAGATGCACCGCGCGGAATGCGGGGTGGGGGGTGGGGGTGGGGGTGCTCTCGCGCACGAGCGGCGGGTGGAAGGGACGGCCTTTCCACGTGGACGTGACCTCCGCGCGACCTTCCGCGCCCGGCACGGCCCGTCAAAAGCCCAAAATGAGCCCGCGGACGAGCGCAGCGAGGGATCGTATGTAAACACGCTGCCTGGAAATGGGCAATGTTTTTGAAGCAAAATGAGAATGTATCATTTGCGAGAGGAATCTATCGATGTAATGGTCATTTTAAACTGTAGTCGTTTAATGTTTGGAGAAATGTGAAAAGGAAAAAATCGTGAAATAAAATGAAACAAATTGTATTTTGGACATTGCAAATAAAGTTTTTTGTGAAGTATTCGTTTCCACTCCCCCATCATGAAAATAGAGGTGCCTCGATCGCGTTCCAGCTTTAATCCGAAGGGATGCACGTTTGAAGTTCATGTTGACCCTGTATAGAGAATAGTTTACAAGAAATGTTACTCACTTGTAGGGCTTACAAGAGGTCGTAAATTATTTGCGTTTTGTCAATGAACGTACGGAGGGAAATCTTATATAACAAAGTTACCCAGAAGTATTTCCCCTGATTAATAGGCAACTTACCTTGCGCTGGGGTTTGGAACTATTTGACTGCGTCAAAACGTGTACACGCCAAACATTGCACAATGAGTTGTCTCCCGGTCAGGAGTAAATGTTACATATGTAGCTTCGCGTAAGAGAGCTCCATCTCAAGTTTACTAGCAAACAGTGATAAAACTAAACCCCTTTCTACATGCTTATAAGCTTGTAACATTTATTCTGAGATATTTGGTATTTATTCCTCGTCTTGCCCGTGTGTTTCCTTGCGTTTTCCTCCGAGTTTGATGGGACCTCAAGTGAGTCTGTGCTGATATACCCCATTAGAACGGAGAAAGCAATCTGTTTCTACTGGAAAGAGAACGAAAAAAAATTCGTTTTCATTATGAGTGTAAGTCACTGCGCTCTTACGCCAAGACACCTCTCAGTAATAAAAAGAAATGTCGAAAATCAATATACATCTTTAAAGCATCCAATGAAAAAAATATCTTGTATAGTTTCGTTACTATTTCAAGAGATGTAAGATGTGTTAGGAGGGTAGAAAGCGTTATTGTATTACGTAGCTGTTGCCAATAATACGAGAAAGTATGTACTTTTTTGTAAGTCCACATTACATTTTTATTTTGTCATAAGTAGACATCGGATGTTTAGGCACTAAAAAATCGTCTTTTAGGCGCCTAAAAAGGCACTGAAAACGTCAAGAATAAGGAGAAAAAAGGCACTGTCATACGTTACATACACAATAAAATTGAAAAATTGTAATTTTTGTCTATTTTTTTTGTTAACTTAAATGCACAAAACCGGTTGTATATTTTAATGTAAAACTAGATTTACATATTTACAACTCTTCTACATTTTATTCGTAATAGTTTCCATTAACCAATAATATTTACATATTACCAGTAACTTTTCAAGGATCACAATTTCAAATTTGCGACGACTGGGAGACAAAATCAGTTTGAATACGGAGAAGAATATCTGAACGATGTGACTGGCATATATTTTAGCAGTGCAACACTAGCAATACTGAAACTTTCTGGGAATTTATATTTATTTCCACTTAAAATTTCTGTTTCCTCGGTGTATTGTCAATCGTCCATGTTCTCAGATCATGGCTGGTATTTATGAAATAGGGAAATGGAGAAAAATCAGTTGGTATACTTTCAGGAATTCTTTCGTAATTTTAAATTTCAAGACGTGAGTTGCAGGTTTCGTAATGAATGGTCACGTTAGACCATCGCCGATTATCCGATATCTTAGCATTGTATATAAATATAATAAATAAAAGGCAAAAAAGTCCTAAAAAAAGTATTTATGCAAAAAATAGGCATTTATGCTAAAATAAGCATTATAAATCTTCGTCATATGTTATCATTTGTCATGATTCGTGGACATATATTATCAGCTTTTAAGTAAGTTCACTAGAAAAAATAGGCATTTCCCTAAACATCCGATGTCTAGTCATAAGCAATACTCCTTTGGTCTTCCCAGAAAATACGCCCAGCGCTTTTGACGTCATCTCCTTCCCCTGTGCGGTGTCCCTTGCGACCGGCCTGTAAAAAGCGCAGTATCAATAACCGTATAAAGTGATGTGTGGCGATTGGCCGGTGCCGCCTGCTCGTTGAGCGCGGACGATGTACCTCGATGAAGGGTCTATGGCAGCTCACGGGAGACACGTCGATTTGTGTTGAGCTAGAGCTGTTGGTTCATGTTGTTTTTTTCCTTTTAGAAACATGGCGAGGCTATGCTGGGAACATGTAGGAGGATCAATGACATGGTATTCTAAGAAAAACGCAGTAGTTTGCAATGGGACTCGATTATTTGTTGCTCAATAAAATTTCTTAAAACTCGATTAAAGTACTGAAAAGGATATTTACCCCTTGTTGAGATTGTATAAGAATAAAAGAAAAAGTTATCAGAATATGAGCCAATTATTTGATTGTATGCTCGACGTGAATAGGAAATTTTGCGATTATCTTTCCTTCTTATATCTTGTGAAGATTTTGAAATGATCTATAAAGATCAACGAAAAGCCCGCAAATATTAAAAATGAATGCGTTGAAATGAGTTTTGTTTTCGAATTCTCATAACTCTTATCCTGGTCTGTTTCAAATATGTAAAGTGTCCGCTGTTCTTTTATTATTATTCTGTACAGGTGTAGACACCATTATAATAAGTGTTCACTTCGGATTTCAAACACTGCTTCTAAATACTTGTTCCAATACAATATGTTACGATAGTAACATGAGTTCGAGATTATACAGAGTTCATGTACGGCCCGGAGTATTTGCTAATAGGAACATATTATTATGCACTTGCTATAGACCAAACACTGCCAAATACTACCGGATCAACATCCGCGCAATTCGGTCTCTGTTATCGATGTACCCCTCCCCTCCCAGTGCTGCAGTGGCAAAGGGCACCCGGGGCTCGCGTTCCCCAAGCGTTTGCATAATTGATTGTGTGCTACTGCACGTAAAACGTGTGCGACCATGGAGTGTCAATGTTTAATTGTTGACGTAAACCATTAAATTTGTTTTCGGAACACTGAATACAGGTTCATTCGAGATAGATTATCTAACACGTTGCTTTGTTGAAGATTACATTATTCATTAATGTAAATTGAAAGAGTCCGAAGACCTGGAAGAAGAGGACATTGTCGATTGATGTATATCGATACCATTCGCTAGAGGTTGAAATGTGAATGTCAGCTTCAAGAGCTGATTCTTTTCTTTCATCCCTTCTGTTCTACGACTTCTCAATAAACAGAAATTACTTCATTTTCTAAAAAAATCAAAGATTTACTCTACACTTTTTGTAATGATTTATGTTTACTCTATCATCGCTAGCTCTGAAATATATAGCCTTTACATGTCTTGTAATTTAAATTTTTGTACACATTTTTACTAATATTTTTCGTGGCTACTTTCGAATGGATCACATTGTATAATAAAACGAAAAATTTCATAATTATATATTTTATCATGAAAATTTGATAAAATCTCTGTTTTACCAAATTCAATCTATTGTGCAATATATTTACTGTCTTTCAATATTTTGGAAATTTTTCTTTTTTTCGATTCCAGAAATGAGTAGACCCATACCAGATCACATTCCAAGGTGCAATTCAAATTTGCCGCTAAATAATACAAAAGCTTGGCAAGACCTTTCTTTTCTGGCTAAATTGTTCGTAGCACTAGGCAATTTCTATCACTTTTTTCTCTATACTTGTAAACTGTCGTTATGATTTACGACATCCGTATTGTACAGCATGTGCGAGCATTTTCATTAAAAAGAAGTTCCCTGATTTACTTGCTATATTTGTTTCGATATCAATTTTTAACTTCTCGCTTCATCAGAAAAATCGATTTCCAACAAAATAATCTTGATTGTTCAATGTATGCGATTGGTCAATCGTACGTCTCTCATTTTTGAGACAAGGCAGCACTAGTGTTCATCATATGTCAGTTTCATCTCGTACTGACATATTGTCAATAATATTTGTCAGGGTAAAAACGTAGACACTAGTGAAGTCGATTTAAGGATAAGTAAAGTTTTTGTGTATACGCGTGATTTAAGAATGAGAAAATAACCAGTCATCATCAGATCTAGAGATGCTATGCCACTGCCTGCCTACCTACATAATGTGATCGATACATTTTTCCCAAGATCTGTTGTATTCAGAGCACAGCCCAACTTATCAATCGACATATTCTACATCTGAAATGATAGTTCCAAGAACGAGGAGTTGAAGGTTGAGGAAGTAACCTTTACTTGCAATAGTAAAAAGAAATGCAGAAGTTGTAAAATCTGGCCTGAAATATTTTGTGATACCTCTATCATTCGTACGTAAGGTATTTACATAATTTGGTCTTCTAGCCTTATTTCAAGGTTCTATTCGAAGTGGACTACCAAAACTGGAAAAAGCTTCTTAACTAAGAAAGGCATTCAGGGAGTGGAAGAGAGGGAAGTAGGCAGCATAGCAAGAAATTATTTCTCTCTCATTTGGGACTTTACATGAAGCTCTGAAAACATTTTAAGAATGTTTTCTAAAAAACGTCCTAATTTATTTTTCATTGTTTGCTTAGATAGAAACAGAGCAATAACGATTTAGCAAAGTTCAATTTACAGTAAAATTTCGGAAGTTTCGAAAATTGCAATACTTAAAAAAATTACAACTGCATTATTGGAGATAAATGTTTTTTTTATTTTCAAAATCTGATTTTCAGATTTCGATGTTCAAATTGCGCCGTGCACATTATTTTGAAATTGAGTAATTTTCATGTAATGTTAAATGTTGAATAATTTTTAAAAAGTACATGAACAAGATTTTCTCATTTTTTTCTTTAAATTGTTGACTCGAATTCAGCTAAATTTACCTAATAGTTTTTGAGACAGGTCCGATTTCCTTAAACTTCCTTAATCTCCATCTCTCTTTCCTCCTCGCTTTTTCCCTCCCTCTTTTATCCCGACCTCTCTTTTTCCCTCTCTTCTTTCCTATCTCTCTATTTCCCTTTCTATTTCCCTTTCTGGTTTCCCCTTCACTCTTCCCCTTTTTTTCTCTTCCCCTTCTGTCTCTTCCCCCTTCTTTCTCTTCCCCTTCATTCTCTTCCCCTTCTTTATCTTCCCCTTCTTTCTCTTCCCATTCTTTCTCTTTTTCCTCCTCTCTCTTTCCTCTTTCATCCTTTTCCCTCTCTTTCCCACTGTCATTTTCCCCTCTCTCTCATTTACCCTTTTCCCCTTCTCTCTTTTCTCTTATTTCTCTTTTCTCATTCTTTCTTTTCCCTTGTCTCTTTTTCCACTTTCTCCCTTCTCCTAATCTTTTTCTCTTTTTCTTTGCCATCTACCTTTCCCTTCTCTTTCCTCTCTTTTTCCTTCTCTTTGTTGCTTTATATATCTTTCCACTCCCTTTATCCCTCTCTTTTACCCTATCCACTCTTCCCCCGTACTCTCTTTTCGCCTTTTTCCTTTCCTCTTTTTAACATTCTTTTCCCTCTCTCGTTTTACCCTGTCTCGTTTCCCTGACTCTCTCTCTCTCTCTTTGCCTCTCTCTTCCCTCCCTATATTTTCCTCTTTTCCTCTCTTTTCCTTTTTTCTTCTTTCTCTCCTTCCCTCTCTTTTTTCCTATCTTTTCCGTCTTTTTACATGTATCTTTTCCCGCTCTTTCCCCTTCTCTTTTCCCTCACTTTTCCATCCCTCTCTCTCTCTTTCTCTCTCTATTTCCCAACCCTTCTTTCTCTTTTCCCCTCTCTCTTTCCCTCTATCTCTTTCCCTCCCCTTCTTTCACTTTTCCCGTCTCTCTTTCCCTCTGTCTCTTTACCTCTTTTCTCTCTCCATCTTGCATTGATGGTTGCTCCTGGCCTCCTTGACCTCGCCCCGCATCACACGGAAATGATGCTGGGTTCCCATGATTGGGAATTGCATTTAACTGAAGCGCCATCTTAAGCCACAGCAATTTCTAGTGAAGTTACAAAAACTACACAGCATAAAAATCTCCATGAAAACACTTGATGTGCCAACTTTCATGGAGATCGGTCACACGGCCATCCCCATATGCTTACTCTACCGCACCGCTGCTGGCCTCTGGCGGAATATATTAGGAACCCGTCTCTTAGCGACAGGCGAAAATTAACGACCGTGGTGCATCTACCAGCATATTATTTAAATTATTTATTTTCCGCATTTGTGTCGTATTAATCTTTACCAAACTTTGCAAGGACACTGCGTCAAATCCTGAAGAAGAGCCTGTAAATATTTCGTATCTATTCATACACTAATTTTTGTGGAATCTACCTGTGCGGCACCGCCCCGGACTTAAGAGCTCCCACAAAGATAGTAGTGAATTGCATTGAGTGTAAATGTTTGTAAATAAGGGTAGGATATTGAAAAGGAAGGAAAGATCGCGTGTACTCCGTGGCCTGTCACCCTGGCCCGTCTTTAAAGTTATGCTCTGACATTCTCCTAAATTCAACAGATCGGAGAAACCACGGAAAATTACCGGTCACTAGAATTGTTCTCAAGCCAGCGGTTGAATTCTACCTAGGTATCTAGCTAGTGTCAAAACTCCTGACACCGTCGAACCCTAAGACCGCCGTATTAGATGCACTAAACTTTAGTGACTAAAGTCTATAGTGGATATCCTGAGCGACCTTAGCCGGTATTTTGTTGGGAGTCTTTTCAAGTGATGGATGATGGAAGTTTTTCAAGTGAGGCTAAAAGTTGCAAAATTATAATATATAGAAACGTTATCATTAATAAGAGGAAGTATGTCCTGGTGAAGCACAACTAACTTTTAAACTTATTTTCAAAATTCATCATAAGAAGGAGAAAATTAATAAATCCCCAAAAGTACATTTGTAACCCTCCCATAAAATATTACACATAATTACACTAAAATAAGACACAGTTATCATCAATTGGCCTAAGCTTTCACTTTTCGTATCTCGCATTTCACTATAATTACAAATGTAATAAAATCCCAAGCACATTCTTTACGCGAAACTCTGTTACGTCCACGCGTCACAGAAACCATACTCACGCTATTTCCATGACACGGTTTTCTTTCCCCAAGCCGGAAAGAAAATGATCCACCCAAACATTCTTTAACAAAATTTTAGCTCACCTGCGTAAGCAGACAGAGCTTATCAGATGGCGACGACCCCAGTTATCGTACATCTCCCTGGCTTTCTCCCGCTTTCGTCTCGCCAGAGGCAACGTGTCTCTAAATGTTGTTACAGCCTTCCGCAAACAAGAGTCTCTTTAATCTGCTCGTAGTAATTAACCCGTTTTCTCTCTTCCGAAATCCCCAGGAGTATTTAGTTGGCGAAGGCCCCGGACCGAAAATGCCGCGTGAGGCTGGACCCACCGACGACGATACTTGCTGCAGATCTACGAATTATGGGAGCTTTGATCATACCATTTACGTGTAACGTTTATCATTTTGTCAAAAAATAAGTTATAGTAATATTTATTTCAATTATGCTCCCAAACTGTAGATCATTCAATGGCAGTTTAAGTTAAAATTATCGAGTTCAGTTTCTAGGTTTCCGGGCCAGAAAAAAAATCCGGAAGTTTTTTTCTCACTCTTATTGCCATCTGAGTATCCAAGTTAAATTCACGTCGTTTTTCTAGTATCCGTTTGATAGTAAATATGGCATCTATCGTGCAGCGACCATTTCTAAATCCCATTTGATCTTCGCCTATAAAGCAATCAGAAATTATTTTCAGCCTTTGATTAAGTATTCTAGCATATATTTTGTAAGGGCAATCCAACAAGTTGATGTCTCTATAATTCCCACAGTTTTCTCTGTTGCCTTTCTTAAATAATAGAATTACTTTCGATTTTAACCCGTTTTGTGATATTTTATCCTGTTTCCAGCACATGTTAAGCAAATGTAACAATGTAATCAGCTGTAGAAGCATTCCGCCTTATTTCAAACACTCAGCATTTATTTTATCTAGTACTGTTGCTTTCCTATTTTTTAACGCTTTAATGGCTCCTGTACTTCCTCGATTGGGATGTTGACAAAAACATGTGTACTAATATGGGGCGGTACTTCTACTGAAGGTTCTTCATACCACAAGTTTTTATAGTGATCTGTCTGTACTTCTTCGCTAATGACATCTAACTTCACCAGATCTCTCTGATCGGTGCACAATGTCTTAGAGCTCTGTAGGCAAAGGACCGTTATTTAGATGAGGAAACAAAAGTCCGAACTTTTTTTCCTAATTCGGGCCTTTTTTTAACACCAGTTGACTGGAAAAATATTGGCGTGAGTGGAAGAGAACAATTTTATGAATTTGCCAAAAGCACGAGGAATTAAATAAAAAATCATAGCAAATTAAAGTAAGATTGTTGGAAATATTTTTATTCCTAACTTTTATTTTTTCGTTATAATTTGTATTTATCATTATTCGTGTTTAATATTATTATTTCTGAATGACTAAAAGTTTAACACAACCCCACTTAAAATGTGTTACATCATTACAAAATATATCATATGTATTGAATCAGTTGAAGAAAATATGGAAGAATGAATGAACAAGATGCAAAATGAAACCTTTGATATTGGATATGGATTACTGAAATGATTTTATTAATCATGATTTCTTTTTCATTTTGTTGTAAGTGTTTATAATCACTTGAGTTATTGGCAGTTAAACGTAATTCTTTATATGTAATGAAGACATTGAAGCTTAGGAATATTGATGGTTGGCGAAAATGAAAAAGAAATGCTTAGACAAAATCCCTTTCGTGCATTCACCTCTCCATTAGAAAGGTGGGATTATAACCCAGCTGAGTCTATTTTCAGCCGGCTATTCATAATTTCTTTGATCTCTCAGACAGACGTATGTATACCCCGATGAACCGTGATGTGATATTTTAAAAAGTTGCGTGAAACCTTTTGCAGTGATACTTTTATCTGACGCAAGAGCAACCAACACTCTTTACTGACGATATGTGTCATAAAAAGCAGTGAAGAGTTTACATGAATAAATTAATGAACCAAAATAAAACACCTCTATAATATTGTGTGTTACAAACGCAAGCAATAACCAATAAATAATAAAGGGATGTACTGGGATACTATAAATATTACAAAATATCTCTAACGACAACAGAAACTAGTGGGAATGTGTGGTATTCCTAAAATTCCTCTATTGGTTTTCCTAGTTTTTACAGAACTGCTCAGTGTTTTTAAGAAAAGTGATTTACATGATTGAAATAGCTAAATTGGAGAGGGAAAATTACATTGAAAATGAAATCCGGTTATCGTAAATGAAGTATAGAATAGGTTCAATATAAATGTGAACTTTTGCCCTTTTCCCAGTTTCAGAATTTTAGTGAAAATCGAAACTATACCATATTTATAAATTCACTTTCTTAATAATAAATAATAAATCTCTCTTCCAATAAAGAAAGATTCAAAGAAAAAATTCGTAGTTATATTCGATACAATTTAGAAAATGTCCCAGAGACTTCATATAAAGTATCCAAGAAATTAATGTATCTGAATAATCTCCGGAAAGGCACAACTTGATCTTACTCCTGAAACATTTTCCAACATTCAGCTCAAAAATCTTCTAATATGGCGGAGTTACGTGTGACATATTTCCATCCATCCATAATGACAGACATCCTGATTGTCGAGTACAAAGTTGATTGTATCGCCTCGCCACCTACTACCCAATCTGAACCATCTTTGGAGCAACACTAACAGACGTTAATCCTGATGTGTGTGCATAGTTGCTGCTCAGGCGAACCTTAATAAATATTTTATGACAAAATTCGAGACAGTATTGTTGAGTTGATGCCAATACTTTTTCTCCCCCTACTATATTACATACTGCAGTATAATAATGCACGAAGAAAAGTGAGTCTATGTGTAAGAGTTGGATACGTTCCGAAAGAAAAATATCGTAATATTACTAGATAACGGGGGTGTGGATAAGATTTAACGTAATTTCGCACAATTTATCTCCAGTAAAAATAACACTCGGACTTCTCGTCGTGAACTTTAACGCAGAGTGATGATCCTTCCGCAATGAAGGGAGCTGCCCAGACAAATTCTGTGTGAACAACGCGTCAGCCCAACCTCTCTGGCCAGGCAAATATTTGCCGCAGGGGCGGACGTTTCAGATACGATAAAACTCACGGAGCCCGAGCTGTTCCGAATCTGGGACGTTAACCTTCTACGAGAGTAACAGCAAACTGTGGGTACGGAGGGGAGGAGTGGAGTCAGCAGGAACATTGGGCGGAAGCGGAGAGCTGTGATTCGGCCGGAAGCTCGGGCTTCAACTGACTCGAGGGTAGAGTAGTGTTCAGTGCCTGACTCAGGCGAAAGGGTTTGGAACACACGGATCATTTCTGGCAGAGGAGAATGATTTTTTTCATTAATCTTTAGGATTGGCGTGTAGTATTCAAGAATTAATATTTGTTATCTACTGTCATTACTAATGATATTAGGTGTGGGTCAGATATACAATTTTCAGATTGCAACCAGCTTTCTGAGGAGGGTTCTATCTCTGAATACCTCTAATACACTTTGCCCAAAATCCAGGCTGTAACAATACCGCGATGTCTTGCACTTCTCATTGTTTTGAACGTGAAGAGATTTTGAAAAGTGGTTAATAAATGTTCGTGTAAAGAATCCCAGAGTTTCAATGTTTACACAGACACATACACATGCACACACACATGTGTCAATTCCTAAAGATTTGGCACGATTTTCTATGTATTTCGACTCGCTGAATCCGAATCTGATGTCAAAATTGCACATCCACCTTCCTTTGTTTATTTTTTAAATCGCGATAAACCTCCGTGAAATTGTAGATTGTAAATTTCACTTTGTGTGTGTGTGTGTGTGTGTGATTAAAAAGTGGAGGTTGATGGCGGAATTCTGGTTTCACATTTGGATTAAGTGCGTCGAAATATATGGAGAAACGTCTCTAGGTCTGACAACTTTTTGTGTGTGTGTGCGCCTGTGTTATTGGCGGAACTTGTGTTTTTACACCCCGCATCGATTGATATCGTATTTCAAACTTGAGTTTCTCTACCTCCTTGTTTACATCGTTCTAATTACTTGACTCAGCAACACATATGAATACATCATTTATTCTCCAAATATGAATAACGATATACAGCATGATTGCTGCTATCGTACGATCAAAGTGGGTCACACAGTGCAACAGAAGTGACAGGCTATTGTGAGCGTTCGTACAACTTGTAGCTTTTTGTGTTTAAAAATTTGAAGGTATCTGACAGTGGAGTACTACATACAGCAGACAGTGGAAGGTACTACACATTCTATTGTGCCATTTCATGTATTCGGACTTCGGTAGAGTTGGACAAGTATTAGAAATTTGATAGAATTGAACAACCTTTTGCTTTTAGTATTAATACAGCTGAGGGTGAGTTACAGTTTTGTTAGAAATGCAGAAAAATCACATCTGCATTGCCAACAAAATAACTCGGGAACGAAAATGCCTAGTTTTTCAAATGTTGCTAATATCGAGCTATTTTAAATATTATTATTATTATTAAATAAAAAAGTTCATCTTTCAACTATTTATAGTTAAAATGTTTAGAAGGAATTCAGGAACTCAAGATAGCGTGCGCAGGTGATCTTACCCAAACGTCCGTCAAATACAGTTTTTAATGTTTTTGGCTAAATAAATAAATACAAGTTGCGCCGCATTAATTTCATTCCCAACATTACGCACTTTTTAAATTAGTGACTCCAAAGAGAAAATAGCTTAATAAACTAAGTGAACGTTGAACGTTTCTGCACTTGCTAATTTCCTTGTGACGTAGCCTACAAAATTTCATATTTTTAGTCTTGAATCTGCTTGATGTGCCTCTGTTGAGTAATTTCGTATCACAACATACGGGATTTTCGTGTCGATAGCATCTTCTAAACATTACACAGCCCTCATATTTGCTCTACATTTTATATAGAGAGAGAATATTTCATTTAAACTTTCTTGCATTTGCGATATTATCAAAATATCATTGGTGACGCACATCATACACTAGCACTTTCCCTCTAGATTTTCTATTGTATCAATGAATAAGATTAAGAAATTGTGCAACTTTCAAACCAAACTTTTGTCCCGGCGTTTTGTTAAAATCCTTTATATTTCGTCGGCAGTAATGGTGCTGAAGAACATGTATTGCAATTAAGCGAATATTACATTTTTACGCGGCATCTGCAAATAAAACTTCACCTGACCACCTTGTTTAGAAATATTCATTAGACAAATCGTGTTTTTTTGTTGTAATAAATGACTTTTTAACAATAATCTACTCCACAAATGTCTATGATGATGTAACGGAAATATTGACGTGATGTTTATTTAATGAGCCTAACTTTACAAAAATATATCAAATTCATTTTCCAGAATAGTGATATTCGGATATGCTAATCACAAGGGTGCTCTTAATTGAGGAAAAGTTTCGTCTTTACAACCCTCTTGAAACTAAAAAATGCTCCGTTCGTGTCTGCACGAGTCGTTTTGCGACTCGTATCTTGTTCGTAATGGATTTGCTCTTTTGTAGGTCACGTTATATAAGGGTTATGAAAGGATAATATCCCAAGGGGAATCACTCCTCTGGCCAACTTCGTCCACAGACCCTTCCACCACCAGTCTCTCTTCTCGCTGGAGCAGCCCGCATTTACAATTAAAAGCTGGTCTGCCCGGGCTCCGAAAAGGCCCATGAGGTACCTCTCAGCGTTCGAAAGTCAAGTGAATGAGTAGTGACTAAATAAATAGATGAATAAATACGCCTCGCTAATGAGGTAACATTGAGCCGAAGAGCCGGAGAATTGAAGGGACAGCTTGGCGGGCGTCCAGCTGAGGGAGTGGCGAACTGAACTGGACAAGCGCCCCGAAATTCGCCACGCGGTCAGCGAGGCCACAGTCGCTGCGCTAGCCAGCCTCTTGGATGGCGACTGTTGCCAGGGGATCCGCGCGCACGAATAACCACGCAAATCAATTAAATTTCCAATCAGTTTGTTTATTTTCCTTTGCATTTCTTTTTTATTTTTCGTTTTATAGTGACATGTTTTGTAAACGAAACATTAATGTATGCGCTTTGCGAGTTGAAACAGCTTGCTGTTTGAATTTATTACTTAAATATTTTAAGCGTAACTATATTACGCAAAATTAATAAATTTCGAGCTTGCAGTCTGTGGCGTACGTAATGTAATCGATGCAAGACAGAAAAGAAATAAATAAAGGTATTAATGTTTTTTTTTTGTTTAAAGTAGGCGGTGTTTGAATACAGAATTGTTTTTTATTCATAATTTCTCAATAGTGTATAGTCACATTCATCACAGTAATCGAGCTTAAAATTTCGAAATTAGAATTGTAGAATTTTGAAGTTTACTGCAACACACTGCGTCCCGGGTCACGAACACGCGGTTTGAAGGAACTAGAATGCACCGTTTCAGATTTTTTCAGGATGGTAATGTTGGATCTCGCATGTTTTCCGGGTTGGAAGCGTGCCTGATTTATTCTCTATAGTCTACACTAGGGCTGTCCAACTTGCAAGGCAAGGGCCTCAACTAACATATTTAATATGGTTGCGGGCCATATTTACATTGCTGGGGCGATCCGCACCCGATTTCACTGTTCTGTTTATCTCGACATTTTGCCCGGCTGCTCCGAAACCGTGCGTCATATCAGGCCGTACCATGCAAAACGGAGTGAAACACATTGAGGTGATTATGCATTTCTGAATTACGTAGAAAAAATACTTCAATATAATCAACCTATTTTTACATAAAGGGGTTTTCATTTCGGTATAGCGCGTGCGTTAGACGCACAATGTTCTCGCCCGACATGGATGCAAGGGATATTCCCTTTTAACTATAACCTTTCAGAGGTCACAATAAATGTCACTGCGGGGCGCATGCGGCTCGCGAGCCTCCAGTTGGACAACCCTGGTTTACACTACCATCTGCCAATTTCTATACTTTTTGTCTTAGTTCTGATTGATGTAGAACATAGAGGTAATTCCCTACACAGAAGTACCACACTACGGGTTGCTGTGTCAATCCTTTCTTATAAATGTGACAAAAGTCTCGTCTTCCGTTCGCGTGTTGTACCGAGGGAAAAGGAATCAACTAGTATGTTTACCGAGCAGGATATTGAAGCACGGAGAGGCCAAAACTGAGCCCCTGACTCACGCAGGAGGAGAGGCAGGGGCCGGGGCAGCGGGGGCGGGGAAGGCGGGCTGCGCCTGAAATGTGGGCGGCCGCAACGACGCGTGGCCGCGCTGCGATGGACGACGCGGCCATGACGGGTGGCTTCCGGCGACGGCCAACGGGGCGGGGGCGGGGCGGGGCGGGGCG
>BLKR01007559.1:0-35260 GCA_011170035.1 Teleogryllus occipitalis
TGGTAAATAATACATTAAATATCACAGTTAAAATTAATGTTACTTTCCTTGTGATGCTCAGTATAGTCTCTAATTGTATAGAAACAGTTATGCAGCAGAAACGATTTCACTTTGGATTTAAACTTTTCTATCGAATTTAATCGTTTAATGTCATCTGGCAAAGTGTTGTAAAATAATGTACATGTATTGTATGTGAATTTTTTGTAATGAGCTGTTGATACTGTCACCTGATGAATACGATTTCTACGTCGAGTGTTATAGTAATAGACTTCGGCATTTTCTGAAAATATATTCCCGCCCTTAAGCAAGTCATTTTTTACAAAAACCACTGATTCGTAAATAAAAAGACACGGTAATGGTAAAATTCGTAGATTAATGAAGAGAGGCTTACATGAATCACGTGGGTGGGATTTGGTTATTATTCGTACAATTCGTTTTTGTAATCTAAAAGTCTGGGAGCTATAAGATGCATTTCCCCAGAATATTATGCCATATCTCAGGCGGGAATGAACATTCGCGAAGTATACACAACGAGCAGTATGAAGGCTGACTGAATTTGTAAGAATTCTGAACGCGTAGCATAATGAACTTAATTTTGTGTTCAATTCATTTAAATGGACGTTCCATTTAAGGTTTGACTGAATTGAGAGACCTAAAAATTTTGTTGCCTTAACATCAGTTAATGGTACACTGTTCATTTTCAATGGAGCACAGAATTGTTTATTTGATAAGGAAAACTGCATTAAAACCGTTTTCTTTTCGTTTACTATTAATTTGTTATTTGCAAAGGATGTCTGTGTAGAATAACCGCTGCAGAGAGAGAACTGTCCTTCCACTTCGAATCGTCGAGGGTATATTGTTTACGTAAAGTAGGAACAGAATAGACCAATGACGTAAGCATAGAAGCTTTTTTGAGAGATCTAAAAATAATCCAATAGGTGCCTCGTTTTGATCTAATGATGAGGCGACATCTTTAAGAAAAGAAAATATAGCTGTTTCCATTGATTTTGATTTTCTAAATCCATGTTGGCAATCTGAAAGCGCGTCGTGTTTACTGAGAAAGGTTTCCATTCGTACGTAAAAAAGTATCTCTAATATTTTTGAAAAAACTGATAGAAGAGAAATGGGCCGATAATTTTGAATTTCATTTTTGTTGCCTTTTTGAAGAGCGGCTTAATTTTAGCTGTTTTGAAAATATCTGGAAACGTTCCGGTGGATAAGGATGCATTAAATATGTGAGTTAACGGGTGTATAATGGCATAGCCCAGGTCTTTAACAAAAGAATCCGGAATTCATCTAAACCGACGAATTTTTTTTTAGTTTACTGATTATTTTGAGAATTTCATAGGAAGAAGTTTCGAAACGAACATCGTACTAAAATTTTGGGTGAACTGTCTGTTTTTGAATTTGTGATTGAAGACCCTTTTAGTGAGATCGGCAGAAATCTTCGAAAAGTATTGGTTAAAAGAGACCAGCCACTAAGCCGGATCGTTCACATTTATATCGTTATATTTTAAAACAACATTCTCTACAAGGTTTCTAGTTGATTTGGTATTGTTTTGTATTATATTCTACATTGCTTTTGTTCTATTATTTGAGTTCAAAATATCCTGATCGTATTTCATGATTTTAGCCTGCCTTATGCCTTTTTTAAACAATGATTTGTATTTTTTAAAGTAGATGAGGAAATCTTGAGATATGTTATGACGTTTAGAAATGAAAGAAAGAATTCGCTTGTTTTTACAAGATGTCCTAATCCCGTGTGTTATCCAAGAAATGCTTTTCCGTGAAATATTTAATTTTCTTTTTTGAAGAGGAAAGCAAGTGTTAGAATGAAATGAAAGTGTTTTGAAAAAAAAAATTATTTGTCGTTTGTATCAACAGTATTATAAACCGCTTCCCATGACTCCTGCATCAAGTAATCAATTAATAGTTTTATTTTACTTTTTGTAAACAATCTAATCATACGTGTATTATTTGTTGTGCAGTGATCGCATTTCTTATAATGGTAAGAATTTGTGTATCGTGGTCATTGTATCCTTACTCTTTTGTTTCAACTTCATATCGAGTAGTAATTTTGTTCATTATAATTTGATCAATTGCCTTCATCGAATTTTGTGTGATCCGTGTAGGTACATTAATTGTAATGTCTAAATTGAAGGAATTAATTAAATTGAGAAACGTTTTTTTCTCGCAAGATTCGACCAGAAAATCAATGTTAATATCTCCGCATACAACAATGGATTCAAAAGAGCGATTGCTGACTTTGTTAAGTGTTATCTCGTTTTTCTAAGAACAAAATGTAATCTGCAGCTCTCTTTGTTGGAGGCCTGTAGATGCAAAGTATTTTTACTTTTAGCGAAGTAAGATGTACATTAGAAATTTCGAAAACATTTTCAACGGAATACACATTTAATTCCTCCAAGGAGATAGAATCAATATTATTTCTGACGTAAATACAAGAACCTCCATATGTAGAACCTTAATGCGATTCTCTCTCTCTCTCTCTCTCTCTCTCTCTCTCTCTCTCTCTCTCTGCAATAAAAGCCTGCGAGGTAAAAGTTTGGAATTTGGAAAATGCTAAGTTCATTAGGAGATAACCAATGTTGTGTAAAGCAAAGAACATCCATTTGATTTTAATCGCTTTATAGAGTTGCCTCGATAAACTCATTTTATTTGAAAGCGATTGAACATTATGGTGCAGAATGTTTATCTTTTGCAAGTACCTACACGAATGTTTTTCTGCTGCATCTGACTGTTGTTGCTATATATTTACTCCATTTTTACCTCGAGTGCGTGGTCGAAGGTTGTAGTGTGTCCCGGTAGTGACAGGTTGTGAGGAAAATGGGGCACGAGGTGTAGATGAATTGGTAGTTGGAATGGGAGAAACGGGAGTAGGTTCAGAGGAAGAGGCAACAGGGTTCGAAATAGCGTGGGGGTGGAGAACGTAAGGAAGGTGAAAAGAATGTATTTTTGGCAAGAGACTGCGTAGGATTGGAGTTGATGATGTATTGCGCAAGCTTGTTACCGACTGCATGTGTTCCAGCAAGGTTCATGTGAAGACCATGCCGGGTAAAGTGTTTTGCTGAGAAGAAATTAATTTCAAAAAGTGTGACATTTGTTTCTCTCAGTTGCAGTTTTAATTATGGGCTTGCGTGCTTAATCTCGTTGTATAGTGTTGGTCTGTTGTACCAGAAGGGTAGAGTCGAGACTACAATGTTAGTATTTTGGGCGGCACATTGTAATTTGTTTACATGTTGTTCAGGTGTAAAGTTACCGCCTAAGTTAATGTCATTCTGCCCTCCTATGATAATGACTGTGTCCTGATTGGTCGGTGTCTTCGTGTGGGTGTCCAATTCTGCAGTCACATCTGCAAACCTCCCATTAGGTTTAAAAATAGATGAAACTGAGGAGTTGAAGGGTAACTTGCTACTGAGAATGGTGGAAAGATGGTGGCCATGACTTGTCAGCTAAAATAAGTACTTGTTTTTTAGGCTCAGTAGGAATGTCTTTGTTTTCAAGTGAGTTAGGATGCGCAGCATTACGTGTTTTGGTTTTGACGCGCTTCCTAGCCTCTTTGCGTTGGTTTGTGCATGTATTTGTCGATGGTAGAGAAGGGTGGTAAGGATCAGGAAGGCGAGGAAAATCTGTTTCATAATCTAAAACACTAAATTTGTTTTGAGTTGTGACTGGATGCGGTGTCTGTGTCTTTTGTGCAGTCACGGGTGTACGGTTGGTATTAATCGCTGTGTTGCCGACTTTAACCCAGCCGTCTGTGTAGAGAACGACCTCTTCCAACCTTCGGATATGTTGATCTAAATCAGTCGCGGCTCGTGATTTTCAAAATAGGGAAGGCTGCAAATGCATTGCATTATATTGCATTGCAGTGCATGCATTACATTTATAGAATGCAGGCATTATATACATAATCTCTTCCGATACAGGCATAAGGGAATAGCTCTCCTACCGCAAATTAAGAAAACTAGTTGATGCGCATTGCCACACGCTGAGCTGCATAGTAACGCAATCTGGTGAGCACGCCATTCTTCAGACCCAACGCCCACCCTTGAAGGCTGCCTGGCCGCAGCCTTCGTCCGCCGGTAAGCCTGTGCAGTGAATGCATGACGTCACGCCCTCCTCGTTTTACACAGACCTTATGGCGGAATGAAGTGGGAGCCTAACGCTTTTGCCTTCCCTGTCAACAGCTTCAAATGAGTTACGGATGACCGTTATCGAACTCACAGACAAACATTTTGATATTACTGTTACATAATGTAACTCAGTAAGCCATTATTAATAAATAAATAAATACATTTATGAATACAATTTTTAATTTCTTTCGGGCGGCGATTTCCACAGGAGAGGCTCCGCCTTACAGCCTTTAATGACGAGCCGCGCCTGATCTAAATTATTGTTTACGTTTGTGAAGGCTTTCAGAAGGTCGGCTTTGAGAGTGTAGAGAGTAAAAAGAATAGATCGGGCAGTAGCCATGTCATGAAGGCGTTTTAATGTACGTGATAAAAATTGGAATAAATACAAGAAAACCCAGATAAGAGCAACATGAATCTAGCTTTATATTTTTAAACGGTAAAATTGATGTGTATTCAGTAAATTAAGAAGTAAGATTCAATACAATAACAAGGTTTGCTACTCACAAAATCTATTGAAGCTAGTACTTACGACTACTTGACTACTACTTACTGCTACTTGACAGGAAATGGGATACATAGATGTTAAATGTTCGATGGGGATCACAAATGTTTATGTTAAAGAAATCGGAGGAAAACAATACATCCGTGGATAATATGTAAGAGAAATGGACAAGGTACCGATTAATAAAGACCAAACTTTGATGTGGCTTACAGGGGGAGAATGAAGACAGAATCGGAAGTAGTTGTATTACCTACCTAAGAAAGGGCATTGGCAATACATTATAATTAAGAGGTTCTCAAAATTCCCAGGATAGTAAATGCCGTGTTTCACATCGTTTCATCTTGTCCAATTCTAGCAGAGATCGAATATCGGAAAAGCCACGTTTGGATTTGTAGTTACCTACACGGATCATCAATGGGATGCTTTAAGTGGTACGGAGTCACCAAAACCAGTAACGTCTGTTGGACTGTGTGCAAAATTGATCGACCAACAAATCCAAACAGATCGCACACCAGCTGTTATTATTATTCGGGATTTAGAAAAAATCAGGTCTACTTGTTGATATTGTGCCATGCGATCAGAACGTCAAAACAAAGTAGGGATAGAAACTTTTTAAATAGAAAGGCTTGTAAATCCAGTTCAGCTAGTTGAAATGGAGTGTAAAAACACGAGTCCCGACAGTTATCGGAGCTCTGGGATTTGTTTCGGAGAATTTATGCAAGAACTTGTCCAAACTCCCGGGTTATTAACTGAAAAGTGGTAACTGAAAAGTACAAGAAATAGCGTTAGTTGTAACAATCCTCATTTTTGCGAAGTATTCTACAGGCACCGACACTCACATCATCTGCTCCTTTTGATGATGGATGTAATTTTGAATAGATTTTATATTTAACCTAGACTCATTGGCGGCTTGTAGGGTAGTGCCAGTGTGCCATCGCATCACCTACAACTAGGAAGGAAAAAAAATTTCTCACCACAAATGTTTGTATAAAATATAGTTTCTTCAAAATATTTCTTTATTGCAATTCATTTCAACGAGCGCTTAGTTATTCGATGCTCTCTTCAAACGCACAGGGCGCAGAGCTATCTGTCGCCCTCCTTCTAAACTCCTGAGCCACCTACGTATTGGCACCGACTCAACCCTTGTAACACTGTATAAGAACGCTGTGTAGGTTTGTATGCATCTCTTATGTATGAGACGGTGCCAGAATCGAAGTGGCAGAGTAGTTCACGTTCTGTTCGATAGAGTGCACCAATGGCACAATCTTCATCGAGCAGACTGTCTCTCGCTCAGAATGATCCTGATGGCCCATCTAATTTAAAATAAAAATCTACTCTATCTTCAAAATTGTACTTATGGTTCGTTAATTTTTTGCAATTTTCGAAATTACAGAAAGTTGTCCAAAACGTGACCAGATCTACTTTTTTAACAGTTCTTCGTTACAAATATTTTGATCCGTTTTTTAGAAAATACGGTATGTGTTTACAAATTGCAAGTATTTTGTGCAAAATTACGCGATGAGTAATGCAAATATTTTATTTGTGTTTTCTGCCGACCAGCGTACCGAATGAATTCGTGTATTTACTCAATGCGTCTCTGCTTACGACACAGTTGACGTGCAAAAGCAAGGCTCCAAAGAAGAGGCCGGCCTCTATTAAAAATTTGCTTCTCTTGTGTTGCGTTTTGAATCAGCTACTCTTAATTCTTGGTACGCGAAGGACTGTTGTATATGTACTATACTATGTTATTGCATTATACGTGGAGACTGTTTTTGTTAAAATATTGAATTTATTGGTTATTGTACGGTTATAAGAGCGTCTTTTTTGTTTTAGTGGCGTATGTGTCACTTTTCGGAAACAGTTTCGGGTGGGTTGCTCAGCGACAACTTTGCTGCTGCAGGCCTCCTAATTTTATATTCTTTTTATATGTAACAGTGTATATACGAGGAAAACCTCTAAGGAATATTTTGAGATCTAGTCACGAGCATGCTTGTTGAGAATGAATGCTGGCGAAACGAATCGTCCTGTATGAGGTAGACGCTGCGTCCTCTCCTCGCTTAACTCAGTTGCCGGTCCGCGGCCTACTCCTACTTCAGCATCCGTCGCCCACCCACGCATCGGCCACGCCGCCGCCTCCGCCGCGCTGCGGTCACTGTGCACGCGTGCGCACGGGCGCGTGCTCTGCTGCCGACAGCGCATCCTCCCCCCCACCCCACGCACAGTGGGCAGGCGCCGCCAACGCATCTCGCAATTTTGCCAGAAAGTCGTAGTAACGGTGGAGAAGTCCGATCGGATCGTATGATATATAAATGTGATTGATGATAGGATTTTGATGTGAAAATCCTCCATTATTGTGTTCACTCCGGGAAGGTTCGCTTATCGATTTATAACAATAGATTAAATAATCTAATTGAGGATTGCCAAAGAAAAACGATTTCTACGTGAAATAATATATTATGGGAGATACATCTATTTAAAGTTAGATTTATTTAAACAATCACATTATACAGTTTTTAAATATTACATATAAAGATTATGAAATATAATTAAATATAAAATTCGTACAGTGTGGATAAATGTACAGTGGCGCATTTAACTGAATGTTAGACACTGTTGTTTTAGTAATGCCTTGCTGAAAAGACCCTCTGCAGGTGCACGGACCACGGACGGTATTGTTTCATACACAAGGTTTTCCTCTACCCAACCTATTGTAAATTATAACCGACAAATGATAACATCAACCGTGTTTACAATAAGCGGCATCCACTGTATTTTTATGTACTAATTCTAGCATGAACAAGGTATTATCTATTCTGAGGTTGAGCGAGTATTACTTACTCTTGAGGAGTAAATGCCAATAAACATTTAATAAATTTTATTACATTTAATAAAAGAATACTTTTTACAGAAGGTTTTCTTTAATTTGGAGTTTAAGAACAAAAGAGACGTGGGTTCAAAAATTTGTCGTTACTTCCTACTCTACTGATTCGTTCTTGTGTTTTGAACACAATACGCTAAAACAGTAAATCTGTGCGTTCGAATTCAAGTCTCAGCTCAACCATAAACTTTGCGAGTTAAGAATACTTGCAGCTGGATGTATTGGGTGCTCAACTTTTGCTAGTTGAGACAGGAATAGTGATGCGGATATGGGCTACTATTTTGTCAGCAATTCTAAAAATTTTAATATGTAATTCGCTTACCAATGCAAATAAGTTTCTATAACTCAGGGGCAAGCATGTCTAGTTTTCAAATATTGCTAACTTCACTATGTTGGGAATTTTACTCATCATTAAAATACTTTGGTTCAAATATGGAGAAGAGATTCTGCAACTCAAGAAAACGTGCACAGATTGTACTTCTAACCCTAGGTCTCATACAGTTTCCTGTTCTTGACCAAAATAAATAAAATAAAGTTTAAAATAGCCGGCCTGGATATCCGAGGTCGCCAAGGCTAGAGGGCCGTTGCTGCTTCATCTTGAAGGGTTGCGGGTTCGAATCGCGTTCCAGGCATGGGTGTTTTTGTGAGTGTCCTTATGTTTTCCCCTTACAGTTACCCCAACGTTAAAAATCACAGTGGTTGCTGTGTGACCAAGCAGTTAAAAAGTGACCTGAATAAAAAAGATTAAAATAATGATTTCTTGTACTAAATTATGTAAAGCATTTGATATAAAATGTTCTCGTCGCTGCTCTGTCAGCCCCACTGCGCTGTCTCCGGCACGGGAAACTGCGTTGACTCACGACCGTGATTAATTGCCGGTTGCGCGCAAAAAGCAGCTGCTTGACATGACACATCGCTTGCAGATTTCTTGAAGTTCAAAACACACTGTCGGAGTCGCGTCCAGTGACATGAAGTGCGCTGGAGGGGAAGGAGTTAGCTCGAGAAGCTCAAGGTGGAGCAGAAGCTGCCTACTTGAGCTTTGTTCAAACTATCGTATTCGGCGGGCATTCCTGAAAGGAAGGTCACCACTTTGCACGCAAGAGATCGTTTAAGGTGATTCGTGGAAACTCGAAGGAATGACAGGTTATTATTTTACCGATCACACCTTACACTAAACTAAGATATTTTTTTTCTAAAATAAATGATAAAAGTTTTTAAGTTATGTAAGTCTTAAATGTTGCTCATATTGGAAATTGTATTTTAACACATTTGAACAGTGGCTATTTCGAAGCCTTTTCGTATTCTTCGTCGGTTTCTTTCACGATTTTATTGTTGACTGGAACGTTTAAAAACACATGAAGGATTTTTATTCCTTCACTCTGATATGGAATCTTTAACTAATTGTAAGTAGTCTCCCGATATATATTTAATTTTTTACAGAAAGTTAATGATTCGTTAACAGTCTGACATGTCATCATTAAAGAAGATGGTGTTTAAAAATATTTCGTGTGTAAAGCAATATTTGGTCGAACACCATTTCCTGTAAACAATATAGGTATATATGACATTTATTTCCCAATGTGCTCACTCATATTTAGTTTTTCGTTCTTCTAATTCACCATTTTTCATTTCGTGGTGGAATAGTCCATTTCTCGTGAACCATCTCACAATTTATTAATTTCGTACAGTTTATTAAAGCTCTTTGTAAGCATATATTCGTCCTTTATGGGAAAATTAATAACCTAGATCATAGGAATACAGTCTGAATCAAGCCATAACATCACAATTCGATCTACATTACAGTACATGATCTAATGCAGGTCGTTAGCTTTAATCGATATACGCAATTTCAGAATTCTTTCAACAATCCTCTCCAATAAGTAACCAAAAATAAAAGACCTGTGTAAACTCAAGTTGTGCAATTATACCATACGCTTTGTATATCTTCAAACTGGCGCGGAATTGAAACAAAGTCAGTTCCTTATCTTAAATTAGGTGAATAATACAAAAAAGAATCGGATACATTTGAATAATTATTTACGTAAAATTATTTCTCCATACCAACACCCTAAACAACCCTAAACCTAAAAAGGTAGAACTGTTGAAGAAACCCCATCAATCCTGAACGGTCTTTGTGTATATACAGCCTTTGACATTAATGAGAACATTTTACAGAGCTGTACTTCTCAATAAATATATTAGCTGAAATTACCAACAAACAAAATTAGCGCAAAGTAAATGTCTGAAAATAATTATAATTAGTACACGTATTATTTTCAGTTTTCTATTTTTTTATCTGTTTTCAAATGCACTTTTATTAAAAAATATCGGCTGTAATTTTAATATTTATTTTACGAATAATTTTAATAATTAGTATAATCTTTTCATGTTATTCTTGCATCTCCTGAGGTTAGATTTCATCTTTACAACTGTTTCCCGCTAGAATCTAAATGTTTGAGATCGTCAAGAACAGCTAAATGAATTCAAAGCTAATTATATCCACCAGAGGCGCACGATATTTATCTTACTCAAGAGGATTTATCTTATTCTCGAACACTCGAACAGAAGGACCAGTCCACAAGACGAGTTTCGATTGATTGATTAATTAGTGATTTCGTGCGTGTCAACAGCAAAAAGTAATTTTTCCCGTAAGTGTAGTGCACTTTTTTTTCGGGAGGTGGCGCTGATCTCCCCCAGGTATCTTCCCCAACTAGGTAGCTTCCACCAGCAGAGCTCTGCCCCAAGCGGAACGAGATCTAAGCTCCCGACCGGTCTCCCCGGCATGTGTGGTAGTGTAGTGTATGTAAGTGAAAGTGTAATAAAAGGGGTGAGCATAGGACAAGCAAGAGGAAGGAAAGATCTCGCGGGGCCCCTTTATTAGTGTACTGCTCCAGTATTCGCCTAGTATTGATCGGGGAAAACACGGAAAACTACCGATCAGAGCAGGCGGCCTACAATTCTTCTCCAGACAATGACTGAAGTTAACTGACTTGAAATTCGAATGGAGAGGACAGGTGTGGGGCAGAAGAGGAATTAAACATATCAATGGAGGGGTGTAGAGACCATGATGTAGTGCCAAGCAGTGAATATTTACTAAGAAAAAAATTATTTGAAGTTAATCATATGACATTGTAAAATTGTTTGCCTCTCTTTGCTTGTTTAAGTATATATGATTTTATATGTAGAGTTTCCAAAACTAATTGTGAGTAATATTTTGTTTCACGAGAAAAAACTCTGGTAGTGTCAAAAATAATTTCGTAATCTGCCTCGTGTTCCGTTAGTTCTATTTGGGGTATTCTTTAATGTTCTTACGGTGTTCAGAAATATGTGTTTCATATTTTCTTTCTGACCTATATTGTGACTAGGTCAAGTCACAATTATTACAATTAATTTTGTATTGCAATATTGGTCGTTTCATCTAAGGGTAAAGAGTCCTCCTCATTCTGCAATATAGTACGTGTATCGATAACTCTGTTCACTACTCATACGTTTAATTTGATAAAAAAAATCAGTTTCTAATTTAGAATTAGATGGTATAAATGGTAAAAAAATCATGAAAGTTTCACTCTTGTCTACATATGCAGGTTGCTTCGTGCTTCTCAATCTCCTTAATCGGAGATGTTCATGTTTATGTATAAATTGGTAAGGATAATTATTAGCGAGAATTTACCTTTTGTGCGTTAAAAGCACGAATCTGTGGGGAAGATAACGTCACTGCCCCATCTACTAAGTTACAAGCAGTTGACTTCTAAAGTATCATTTTTGTTTTACCATATAGTAAGGTACGTTTTTTTTCTTCTTTTTTTTCTGTTTTTTGTAAGAATATTTTCATGCAATATTTCTTTATTTACTGTATGTAGTCAAGTTTTATTGATGTCTGTAGCACTTATAACTTTCAATTGTAATTGTAAATGATACACTGTCGTGTTCTGTATCACCAGCTCTGGAATCGAAGCAGTACTTGTTGGCAAACTAGAAAATTGTCATATTAATTACCCGACTAATCCGCGTTAACAATGTACTGGTTTAATCAAATAAATGGCAATTGTACATAAATCACTACAGATTAAAGTTATATGTAAATGTGAGAAAGTCTGTATAATTTGTATGAAAAGCTAAAAACAAAGCAAGATATTCACGTACCCCTGGCTGCATCTAGCGTAATACTGAACGAAATGCACAGCTAGGGAAAAAAACTCGCAAAAGGAAAGTTAAATTCGCAACGCGAAACCTGTCAGCGATACACGTGTCACGATATTAAATATTAGAAGTATTCTTGTAAAAGGGGAATGCTCTAGATTCTGTGGACAGGATGAGACACTCCTGTTCTAATTTTTTGCTTTTAATAGGCATTTGGTCATATCGTTTTTAAATGATCCTTAAACACAGTTTTTGGAAATACTATTATCTAATTGTTACGTTTCATTCACATATGCATACCTGACGAGGTGAGTCATCAAAACAATAATCCTTTCTATGCCAAACTAGAATTTGTTATTTGCACACATGATGCAATAGATATGATGTCCTATTTAAGGAAAACAAAGTTGATTGTCTTTAATTAACAATCATATCTCTCATTTTTAAAACTAAGATATGACAATCTTTGTTAGTTATTATTGCTACCAACATTAATTTGAAAACTTACATGTATTGTCGGCGCAGCCGTTATCTCCACCGCACTCGACGCACGCGTCACCCCGGAGCGAGGAAAACTGGCGACGGTGACCCGCGGGCGCGGGAGGCAACGAACGAATGAAGGAGCGTCGCCGCCCCGTGATAATGAAGCGCGGAGCGGCCAGCGGCGCTGGACGTAAAGATACCAGAGGCAGATACAGGCGGTCACTTCGTGAACATTTCCGCACTTACGCTGCGGGTTGTAATTGCTTGCCATCTTATCTTGGGGTTCTATGAACCGACTAATTGGATTGTGGAGCCGTTGCGAATTCTATGAAACGATTCTCTCCTGTCCCAGGTGCCAGAGCTTTTTATCACTATAGTTCACTATGAACGAAGATATTGCAAGAAAATTCACCGTCTCGTTGTTTTGTGAATTTCTCAAAATTCACCAGTCGCGTGAGTGAAACTATTGCTTCACTTTGCAGTATCGTAAGTAGTAGTCGTGCGACAGATTACGGTCGTTATGACGTGGCAAGTAGGTTAGGAAATAAGCAATATTTCGAAATTCATGAAAATGAATAAAAACCGTGGTTTCTCCGATCAACTCCAGGCGAACGCCGGAGCGGTACCCTAACAAACCGGCCACGGACCGCGCGGGATCTTTTTTCCTCTTCCTTGTTCTATCCTCACCCCTTACACTCACTCTCTCTCACACACACAGACTAACGTGCACTACACTACCGCATATGCGGGAGACCGGTCGGCGGTTTAGAGCTTGTCCAAGATGAAGCGGTGCCTCGGTAATGGGAGATACCTGGTTGGGGAAAACTCCGCTAGTCGACGGTAGTACGACGCCGGATCTCGCCATTCAGCGGGGGAAGATCACCGACACCTCAAATAAAGAATGCTTGACACTTACGGGACTAATGACTTCGATAGTTGACGCGCCCGGAATCACTAACAATCGATCGACATGAAAGTTTTCGAGTTTGTCTTGCCGGTTCCCTACGCAGCATTCGCCATTCGGGAGGTTCTGAATATACATACATACATACATTTATTTGAACTGCAATTGGGTATGACCCGGTGGCAGTTAATTAACAATAATTACAATAATAATAACAATATCAATAATAATAACAATATTAATAATAATAACAATATCAATAATAATAACAATATTAATAATAATAACAATAATAATAAAGGAGTACAATACAAGCCGAGCATGCAATAATCCTACTATCACTAATATTAAGTATTATAACAAATATTTCAACTCGTATGATATATAATAATTATAATTATGTATCGGTGATGCTAAAATTTAATACAAGCTACATAAATATTGGCTAAATTTATTGTTTTTAATTCATTGATCGCGTTCACTACAATTAACTGCACGACACTGCACTGCACAACACTACACTACACTACACTACACTGTTTTTGCTTTGAGTTACACTGACCAGCACTTCACCGCGCTTCACAGCACTTCACAGCACTTCACCGCACTTCACAGCACTTACTCATTTAATGTCTATTTCTATCATATTGTTCTAACTTATTTCTAAAACTTCGAACACTTAGAGGAAAAGCTTTGAAAATTGTTGCGGGTAAACTGTTCCAATCTTTAATTGTTCTATTACAAAAGGAAAATTTGCCAAGATCTGAATTTTGTTTCCTTGTTCGAATTTTATGAGTGTGATCGCTTCGGCCGAAATAATTTGGTTTTTCTAGTCTAACCTGAATTTCCTTCCAAGCTGTTTGACCTACGTACGATTTATAAAGAGCGCAAAGCCTCGCCCTTGTTCTTCTCATTTCTAGAGGTTCCCATGCCTTTTTTATCGCGTTAGTTCTATAGGTAAACTTATTCGCTTTTCTCTGTATTCTATCTAGATTTTTCCGGTGCGACTTTCTGTATGGATCCCAACATGCCACTCCGTATTCCATGAGAGGGCGAACCAGCGAAAATATGCTAATTCTTTTGCGTTTGCAGAGCTTTTCTTTAAAATTCGCATTACAAAATGCAAAGACTTCCACGTTTTCCTAACTACCTGATTTATATGCTTCTCCCACCCTAATTTACTATCTATATGAATGCCTAAATACTTGCATGATGAGACTCTTGGGATGATGACCTCACCTAAACGATAGTCTGGTTCCTCATAATTTCGTCCCCGCCCGAACGTTATTGTTTTGCTTTTCGATCCGTTAATTCCCATGTCATTTTTTTCAGCCCAATCACGTAAATGTTCTAAATCCTGCTGTAATATTTGTTCGTCAGCGCTACTTTTGATTTTTCGGTATATAACACAATCGTCTGCAAATAAACGCACCTTTGATTGTATGTTAACATGGAGATCATTTACGTACGCTAAGAAGAGTAATGGCCCTATGACACTTCCCTGTGGAACCCCTGAAGTAACAGCCCATTAAGAATGATTGATTTATTTATTAGCGTTTCCGGGAGCGTCAACTGATACGTCAGTATTACATTACGTGTAGTGCATGTTTTATCATGGGAGGTGGCGGTGATCTTCCCCACTGGAAGGCGAGAGCTGGCGCCGACCTGTATATCGACGTGGGATTTTCTCCAACCAGTATCGCCCATCAGCAGGACACCTTTCCAATCGGCACAAACTCTAAGCTCCGAACATATACTAGTATAGTTGATGTGTGTGTGTTAATAAGATGTGAGGATAGGACAAGAAAAAGGAAGGAAAGATCACGTGCGATCCATGGACCGTTTTGTGAGGATACTGTCGTGGCATTCGCCTGGTGTTGATCAATGAATCCACGGAAAACTACCGATCAGTGCAGCTGGCCACTAGCATTCTCCCTCACTTCCCCCTGAATTCGTCCTAGCTATGTAGGTAGTGTGGAAAATCCTGCCATCGTCTGGTCTGCAACTCTAGGACCTCCTGGTCAGAGGCACTACAGTGACATCAGTTGATTCCCTGCGCCAACTCTCTCGGTACGAGTTTCGAAAAGAAGCAGTGTGTTTATCTGACTACTTCAGGTCACGTAAGTTCGGGTAATTACGAATTGTATTTGAGATAAAGGATATGAATTTTTATTCTTTTTGAATCAAGATTATATTGTTGTTTTTGTATTGTCTTTCTTCAAATTTCCTTTGAATTGTTCTTTTATTTGATATACTTTTTCGCTCTTTTATTTCTTTGATTATATTTCATTTATCAAGGTCAACTACCGTTTCGTTAGGAATGATGAGAGACCCAAGATAGTTAGATATCTATATTCACATAGCTTAAAAAATCAATAATTAAATATTCTTTACAAGAAGTTTTAATGTGTTATAATGAAATACTTATACAATTTATTTATCATTTAAACTCTCGTATTAAATATGTAATCAGATCCTTTCCTCCCACAATGGCTTTGAAACATTACGAGCACATGTGACCAATTAGTAATGCGTGACCTCTGTGCAATTCCCTCCACCTGTGTTTAGAGGTGCATTGATTGGCAGAGGCGACGCGCATGCGTGTGACAGATTTCGCCGGATTGGCGTGCTTCGTGCGCAGACGCCACTTGCTACGGAGTCTGCGCACATCCTCTTCCGGCTCCTCGCTGCTCCTGGGCGCCTGGTCACGCCAACTCGCTCTGCCCTGTTTTCTTGGCGATTAGAGCCAGCTCCCTGTGCATTATTTTATTATCGTGGCAGAATTAATTGACCTTACCAGGTCCTAATATGGACATGATCATTCTACAGGACGCACTAAATAATATTGGTTGAACATTCAAAATTAACTTGAAAATAAATCTATAACTTTTGAAATTTGGAAAACAACAAAATCCACTTTTGATATTTTAGATTTTGACACTCACTATACTATTGTAGAGCTCGTGTTCTGACATTAGAGCACATTATAACATAAAAAATCATTATAGTGTGTTAAAAATTGCAAGGCAAAGGAAGCATTTGTGCTGCCTTATATAGCTCTTGAAAACTTTGAAATTTTTTCTGTGAAATACCTCAATGTCGTTTGTTATTCCCATGAACGTTTCAAATTTTATTTTTAAAAAGTACAATATAAATGTGCCTCTGGGTCGCTCATGGACAACGTACTAGCTTCCCTGCATGGGCCCTGGCATGGGGAACACCGGTAGCTGGCCGGCGAAGTCGGACTACCGGCCTATTAACGCCAAATGCACATACACAATATAAATGTAATTCAAAATAGTATCCCCTTTCATTTATGTTCATGATAATTTAAAAAAATTATTATCTATGTTTTAAAATTTATTTGGGCGGGGGGGGGGCTAATCACGCGCTTTGTGTCAATCCAGCCTGACATACTTGTATGATGATGGATGGGTGCGTTAAGACAACCTATGAATATTATTTAATCTGCTTCCTCATAAACGACTGTCTCCCTCAATTCTCGGTCTTCGTCAATCCTTAAGAATAACTTCAATGTCTGTCCAGTTTTCATTTTAATATTTATCATTGTCCGCGTCCACGTCGTCACCACTCAATTTACATTCTAATAATTGTCACAGTAGAGAGCTGGCGCTGGACGTACAGATATAAAGGTACTTCAGATTCCAGATGTTTCTGTAATGAGTAAATTCAGTGAAACTCCAATCTTCACATCCACCCTTTTTCGTGGTGATGACTGTAATCCGTTTTTTTTCAGCGATCGTCGGATTTAAAACCTTGTTGTTGAGATCGCGACGGGAACATGAAATTGACATTATTTTCTATTCTTATACACATAAAGATTCATTATTTACGTATTGTTACAGTAATTAAAATTAATCATTACAGCTATTAAGAGTAATTCAGCTGTAGTCTAAATCCGCTGGTACTTGGTTTGGAACTAATACATGCCTTATTCGATACATGGGGTTAGATATATGGAGATATATTCAGGTAATGTTTCGCATATGCAAGTGAGAATCATGTTATCGTTTCCATGTTGTTGCGGCAGGAAGTATTATTCCTTGACGAAGGACATCATGGATAAGAGCCCAAAATTCATTGCTTTTATTTCCTTGAAAATAGATTTTTCCTTGAAAATGTGCACAGAATTAACTTCTCCCCATAGCACGTCATACACAGTTTCAACTGTTTTTTGACGTAAAATAAATAAATAAATAAATAAATAAATAAATAAATAAATAAATAAATAAATAAATAAACAAATAAATAAATAAATAAATGTTGGTGAATTGATTTGATCATGAAAATCTTCAAGGAATAACGCAAATAAAAGTGAGCAAAATATATAACAAATAATTTGTATCTATATGTTCCTTTATTACTTGGAGCGGATATTGTCTTTACTGAAAATTTATCTTTGATCATATATAAATGAACGTTTTGTTTACAATCGTGGAATTATATAAAATGAGAAAAAATCGGAACATCTTTCCGACGTATGGTCCCGAGTTTTATATCTGACTGTAGCTTTTAACTAGGTAGCAGGGGGAGAGCGTGAAAAGGCATTATTGCCTTCAACAGTGCTGAAGGATAAAGCTGGCTTCATGCTGAAGGATAAAGAGGCAAAATTCAACTTGACCCTTCTAACAAAAGTGTACTATCATAAAATTAAAATTTAAAAAAGTACAATTTGTATACTGCATCTCGGGAAATACTGAGACTGAATAAATACAATTTCTGATACGGGTATCCTACCGCCTACTCCTGTGCGTGCCCCTTTAATAGCGCATGCATTAATCCGGGTCTAGCAGCAACGGTGTGGAGGTAGGGGCGCCGTGGTGCGCCACACCCTTCTAGACATTCCAGGGCGGCCTCTTAGCCGTGAAAATGTGTCCTAAGAGCCATTGGCATTCAAGTGCTTGTCGACAAACGAAAGCATGGGTTACAACGGGGGGTGCACCGCTGTAATGGTAGACTTTTATTTTAAGAGTGCCGTGAACACAAATAAACAGCCCCTAAAGTTGTTTGAGGTTCCCAGCACAAATTTTAAATAGAGAAGGAAAGTAAAGAGAGAGAAGGATCTTCGCATTAATATTTAAAAAACGGAAGTATCGCCCTTCCTCAAGAAATGACTAATTGCTTCCCGGGCCAGTGCGGAAATTCGGAGGTGCAGAAAAAACTCTTTGGAATATAGCAATTTGATTTTCATTATGCTATGTGAGGAAAATAAAATTAAGCTTCATTTCTTGTTTATTCTTTCCCAATATGTTCTTTCTGGCTTGCTAGTTATATCGAAATGAGTGACGGTTGTGGATGAGGTTTTAAAAACTATGTTACTAGAATATATTAATTCACTTTCAGGTGGATTACTTTATTACAAAACATTTTCAAACTAGGATTCGTTCAATACTTTAAATAATTTGGTTATTGATTTTTTTCAGCTATAATATTTTTTCTTACGTCTTTCTTTACCACAGCTCTCACAGCAGCCACTATTGTTTTAATTAAAATTAATTTTGAAGTGAGAGGTCAGTAATGAAAGAACGAAAATCATGAACAGTTATCTTAAAGATTTTTCTAAAGAAGTTATTTAATAACTCAGGCCTTCAACATGACTTTTGACCGAACGGTATTATCAGCACCATTATTTATAAAGTGTGTTATATTTTTCAAAGTAAATGTAGCTCTTTCTCATATTGATAGCGATGGAAGAAAAAGGAGATATTGATAAAGACACACTTTGTTGTTTCATTGGTTAATGCGTCACTTCTTCTATGTTGATTGTATCGTACGCATTTTTAAAATAATACACGACTCAAACTATAGAGAATATCTGTATTCATAAACATTTCTCTACCAATAGGCTATTATACTACATATATGAATACAGTTTTTTGAATGAATGTACTATTTGAGTTTATTTCTTTGTCTTTCGAAATATTATAGGAAACGAATGTATATTTCACATTTAGTGTTCTTCAAAATCGTGTTATTTTTATGAGAAGATAAATCCATACTCACTACCTTCTTTTATGACTCGTACGAGAATATAATTGTATTATGCATTCTGAGGTTTCTGTGCTACATTACATGCATTAAGCGGAAAATACTTGGGAAATACTTTGATTAAAAAGTGTTCACTAAATGCGTTAAAGTCGTTGTACTCTATGACTCAAAATTTCTTAGTTAAGACTTTCGACTACACAAATTAATGTAATACTCTCATAAATTTGTATTTTTTGTGGTACAATAAATCTCGTACTTGCATACTAATGGTTCTACAGTGCGCCAGGAAAGTACCTCTGCAGTGAACCGAATCAGGGCCTCCTATTAAAAAAAGCATTTATGTTGGTAGCAACGAGATCACAGGGAAACAAGTGAGGGGACAACACGTCTATCAACTATTATGATTGTGATGAGTACACAATTAACGTTTTCAAGCTGCAGCTTGAAGAACATCTTGTCTGTTGCACACAGCAAGGTGTCACTGCGGAGAGACTTTCGTGGTGCCCTATATTTCAGCCGATGAACTTACCTTCTTAAAATTGATTGAAATCCTCCTCCACACCGCTCCGGCGATTTTTAATTTCTGGTATTCTACTTACTTAGAGAAAGTATTGTATTGCTACAGCGTAAAGTGACGATTTTTCGACAGATTTTTCTAAAACAAATATTTTACCCAATGTGTATTTTCAGATATCAGAATAAAATTTGAAGAACACAAATCATCGCAAATAACGAGACAACATAACCTCGATTTAATAAAAACATATTTAGTTATTATGATCCTTTAATTTACCTTGATTAGTGGTTGATTGAAACTAGTTTGGCTAGATTTTGTTGTTTTATTTAAAACTATTGAATATTTTTATCAACTGCAGGTACGAGTCCACAATCTCAACATCAAGTAATATTAATATTTTGAACTGAAGTTTCTAACTTTTCTCTTTTATAAAAATGTAAGCAAACATGTTCACATTTCATGAATCGAAATTACATAAACCAAAAAATCAATTGTGAATTAAATTATGATATTATCCTTCTCGACTTCATAAACATCGACATTGATAGCTCATAGAACTTTTTCTATTTCTCTGGTAATAATTGAAGCGTTATTGAACCTCAAATTTGGACAGCGCCATAGCCATGGGGACGTTTCCTTTGTAACACACCAAATTCCTTTTTACTGTATGAATTGCAAGTCAGAGCCTTACGAATCTGTTTAGTGATAACCATGAAGAGACACTAAACAATTTTTCATTGTCAATTTCCGATACAGAGTTTTAATATAGTCTTTAAAATTAGAATGAAGATCAGGGAGATCGTATAGGATGTTTGAAAGTGTCTATGGTGACGTTTGAGACAACTCTGAGCCTAGGAACCTGTGGATGTTTGACACATCAAAACTTAAAACCCTAGATATTCTTTCAGATTTTCGTATAAGATTTTCAATTTTCCAAAATTATTCTAACTGTAAAAAATAATTTATTTATTGTTAATATTTTAATTCCAGAAAAATATTGTTTCAAGAATTTAGTTTTAATCTTTAAAACGAAAAAGTAAAAACAGTTGCATTATACCCTTACTTTAGGCAGCCCTTACTAGGTTAAGAGGTAAGAGGACAGAATTGACCAATGTTTTTCAGTGGGGCCGTACTTTCGGTCATATCCTGATCCAGTTCGCCGTGTGGTTTGCATCAAACGCGACAGCATGGAGATGAGACACTGGCGACGGCTGTAGCGCCAGCAAGAAGCAAGAGCAGCCGCGGATGGTCCGCACGGACGCAAGAAAGAACAACCCGAGGAAGAAAAGTACAACAATCGCGTCACTGCAGAACTAAGTGGTCGTCGCGCCGAGGAAAAAATGAGGCTTTTAAAGTTCAATGTCTTTGACCGCAGATGGAAAAATTATTTTCTATGTGCGTATAAGCTGCAAGAAACGAGTCAAAAATATTGTATAATTCATTATTCTTATTACGTCAAATTTTTTGTTACTGTCTTTTGAAAGATTCTTCCTTTTCTTCTTCTTATTTTTCATCATCATCATCATCCATCATCGTCTTTTTTATTCTTCACCTACCCCTATTCAAGGGATGAATAATATTACTTTCTCATCTTACTTCGTAAGGAGATTAAGTACTATAATCGTAAAATAGGTCATTTTTCGCCAAAAAAATTTGGCGTTTCCCGGACAGCCAAGTAGATACTGACTCCGGACGTGGAAGCGTAAGCTTTCATTGGGAATAACAATCTTATACGCAAGCCACTGCACAATGGAAGCCATTGAACGTTACCCCATGCCGAAATTCAAGTGAGACTTTCGGCCGATGTTTTTCCGCTGTAGGTGAACCGCTGAAGAAGTCAGTTGGGCTGGGCCGGGAAAGCGGCGCCGATAAAGCCACCCGCTCCTCCGGCTCAGGTGCACTTCCACCGCTAGGGCCATTGACACATTCCGCGGCGCGCTGCGCGGCTGGAGGTGCGTAAGTGGCTATCAAAGGCAGCGTTCGCGCCGCTCGCACTCCCTCAGCTCTAATGAATGACGGGTGGGCGGAGCGGCAAGTGGAATGTGACACGAGGTGATGCCGGCCAACATCTCCCACCTCAACGGGAACGAGGGCGGCTGACGGAACACCGGCGACACCAGAACATTACACGCTCTTGGACTAAAAGTTGCAGATTAGCAAGTAGCACACTACGAGTACTATTGGCAGAACAGAATACAAAATAATAACTAGCTCCGGATTCTTACGTTTTAACATATTCTGGCCCTATGCTCATACACGCACGATGTCAAGGTTGTTTTTAGTTTTATGTGGTACGAAATACCATGCGTAAATTTTTAAAACCTAATTTGTTCTTTAGACTCTAAAAACACCTTTATTGTCTAATAGACCATAAATAAATGTATTGGGAATTTTAATGAATGTGGGCCATGTTCTTTGCCTTGATAAAAAAAAAGCTGTTTGAGATGCTTGAGGATATCGCTAACGTAAAGTTCGCACTTCTTATATCGTACGGCGTAGAGCTCAGTTTTTCGGCATTCAGATGGATATTAACAAAAAGCAGAAGAGGTACCACCCACCGTCCTTCCATGTTCCGGAAATATTGGACGGACTCGGATATATAATATTTATAATATTTAATATTTAAATATTATAAATATTTAATAATATTTTTAGAATTATTCCAATTCCGGAAACTCTGTATCATATGTTGTTGTGACGCAGAGATACTTTTCTTAATTCACCCATGAGTTCTCACAACGGCTTAGGTGACTCAGGGCATCAACTGATGTCACTGTAGTATCTCAGACCGGTGTCCTAAGGTGCGGGTTACGACCGTGGCAGGATTTTCGACACTATGTAACTAAGTCGAATTCAGCCACTGTCTGGAGTCGTATTCTAGCAAACCATTCCTTTCATACTACAAATCTCACTTATATTAAAAATACACAAAAAAATTGTTTTGCCGTTTTTGAAAAAAAAATGTTTTAAAAATGTACATTTTTCACACAAAATTACGCGAAAACTACTAACATTTTCAAAATGTTGTTCATGACCTTATTTAAAGAACTACCTTTTTAAGAACAATCAATTTTAATCAAGAAAGAAATTTCTATCTTCAATATTGCAGTTGTTTCTACAACTGCAGCCGCTGTTGCAAAGGTTGAAATTTAGCAATTTTCCAAACTTCCGATAGTTCATCGAATCACTTGTGGCTTGTTTAAATGTATTTTGCTCTATCCCAAAAAGATATATAATAAAAAATTTAAAGCTTTTTTTTAGAAAAAATTGAAAATGTTGAAAATTCACGTTAAGTACCGCCAAAAATCGAAATATCGGTTTAAAATTTGCAGGTTCTCGAGTTCGGCCAGGAATATTCCGATCACTGAATATCAATTTTGGAGACAGTCATCTGAACTGTTTAAGCGCTAGTGTGGACAGATGGACAGAGGTACTGCCGTAAACCAATTTTTCTGTCTTCAGGAACCACGACGCGTGGATTGTGACTGACTTGTTAAAAAGAGTATATTCAAGGAACGTATTAGGATGGCTATTATTCACGAGTTGATGTTTACAACACAAGCGATGTAGGAGCGACTGTGTAATTTCCACGAATGAATAGCGTGAAGGACGCTTAAGAGAATGGTGCAAATCTCATGTTCGTTGAAATCTCATATTTTTCGAAAGTTGCAAATGTGCAATAGTTAGGGGCGTCTTCCTACAATTATAATATCGAAAATATATTTTTTTTCTTTCCTTAATGAAGTCTGATTTTTAAAGACAGGTGTTGAAATAAGGTCATGTTCAATTTTTCGAAAATATGCATAGTTTTTCTTTGAATTTTCTCCCCGTATGTACCGAGGAACGCTAGAAAATATGGTTCTCCCATTTTCGGAGAACTCTCCGTTTTTTCGAAAATTCCAAAAAGCTAACATTTCAAAACTACAAAATTGAAGATAATAGATTTTTGCCTCGGACAAAGTTTGTTGTGAATAATTAGGTGTCTTTGAAAAAGGTGATGTACAATGTTTTGAAAATAAATGAGTAAAGTTAATAAAAAATTAATGTCTGAAATTTAGATAATTAAAAAAATATTTTACTCAAGAACTGCACCAATTTTTTCATTGTATTTTCTCCTCGTGTGTAACTACGGACAGTAAAAATATGGTGCTAGTCCCATTTTCGGCAAACTCTCCCTATTTTCAAAAATTGAAAAAGTTGCATATTCGAAGTATTGCGTTGAGACTTTTTTCCTTCTTCACTTCACGCTTTAGGCTACTGCCTGCTCAGTCCTCACAGTGTCCTTCCATCTTTTCCTTGGCCATCGTATATCTCTTCTATCTACTGGTGCGTAACACAAAGCTGTCTTTGGAAGTCTATTAGCACCTATTCTCTCTACGTGTTCTAGCCACCTTTGTCTATAGTCTTGCATTCTAGTATTAACTTCAATCACTTGGAGCTCCTTTCCTATTTCATCATTTCTTATTCGGTCTTCTCTTGCACATCCTTTTAATTCTTCTCAGAAATTTCATCTAATTAGTTTGTTAAAGTTCTTTGTGTAGGTACCCATATTTTACACGCATAGAGTAATGTAGGAGCTGCCATTGCTTTGTAAAATGTTATTCTCGTTTCTGGCCTTGTCTTTTTTAAGGTATATAGTTTTAAGGTCTATAGCTATATATTTTATGTATAGTGTCACACATTGTTTGATATTTCATGAATTTTATCTAGAGATAAAATAAGATCTATATCTTTAACCTTTTCATCACTAAATTGTACCCTAAGTAATCGAAGGAAAGAATTTTGCTTTCTATGACAATTTTTGACCTTATAGTATTTCACCCAGAATTCCATCACATTCGTTTTATTCTTTTGAAATAGTCATGTCGAAGTTGGGTTGAGACAATTACATTTTTAAGCGTTGGCCCGAGTTCAAGCCTTACCGTTCATCTGTAGCGTAGTGATATGGGGGACGAAGAATTAACTCTGCAGAGCTTTGAGTCTCGGTGCGGAAAAAAATTGCTAGTTAAAAGCACTTTTGTAGGTTTATGTGGTAGAACAATATAGCGGAGCAATTAGGAATAATGTGAGAAAGTGCAGTTTACCACTAGTTTAATAGTAATAAAACTAATATTGTATAAATTAATAGAAAGTATCCAATTTTTGTATGTGTACCGATTTTAGGGCATATTAGTTCGTTTTTAGCAACGTTTAATAAAATTTTACAAGTAACGTATTGAGAAATAGAAGTATTTATTCATTAATATCCCTTTCCATTTCTCGCACAATATTACATAATTATCTGGTAGCGACTCCTAAATACATTCGAATTTAATTTTTTTTGTATTACCTTTAATTCTATTCAATTTTTAATGATATGAAGACGTGCACTTCTGTAAATTCAAAAAGGACTTCTTTTTTATGCACCGTAGTGTATAGGTAGTGTGCATGTTCCTTCTTTTACTCAGTATATGGTACATTTTTCATCTGAATTTTTAGATTTTCTTATCAGTATATTCTACCTTCTGTTTTCTTATCTTGGAGCTAAGCATTCAACTGCCATCTTCTCTCTGCTATCATACACAAAAATGTCAGTAACCAGAATTTACTAGGTGCAGATTTTATTTATTACTTAATATTCCTTTGTTCACAAGAACTTTTAAAGAAATTTCCATGAAATTTTTGTCTTTACTAACTTATTTTTATTTTACTTGTGTTTTTTATATCTTTGTTAATTTCAAGATTCCGACTGATATGGATCAGTGCCTTTTTTTTGTTTATATCACTTACATTTTTAGATATGACAATTAAGAAAGCCGAAAAATGTAGATGCTACACTCCAAAAGTGTTCCGTGTGAGTAGGGCGAAAGAAGTGCGTTGTTGTTTCCTCGCCCTTGCGGCAGGGCAATATCCACAGGCTTGGAGCTGCCTGCTGCGCCAGTTCAAGAAATGCGTAGCTTCTGCTCCGCTTTTAGACGGTCATCGCGCCTTGTCTGTGAGTCGAGAGGCCGCAGTGGGGACACGAGCCGTTACAGCCGCTGCCAACCCTCCGCTCCCGCCACCCTCTCCGCCGCCGTCTACTCGGCCCCTGCAGTCTCTTCCTTTACCGTCGTCCCCTCCTCCTCCTTCAATGCCGCCATCTCCGCCGCCGCCGCCGCCGCCGCCGCCGCCGCCGCCGCCGCCGCCGCCGCCGCCGCCGCCGTCTCAACCGCCACCGCTGTCTCTTCGCCGCCGTCTTCTCCTACGCCGCCCTCTCCTCCCCCGCTGCCGTCTCCTCTTTTTCCTCCGCCGCCGTCTCCTTCTCCACCTTCCTCTCCTCCTCCGCCTTCGCCTTCCTCTTCTCCTCCTCCTCCTCCTCCTCCTCTTCCTCCACCTTCCCCTCCTTCTCCGCCGCTGTTTCTTCCTCTGTCATCTCCTCCTCCTCCGCTGCTGCCGTCTCCTTCACCGCCGCAATTTCCTTCGTTGCCGTCTCCTCTGCTGCCACCGTCTTCTTCCCCGCGGCTATCTCCTCCGCCACTGTCTTCTCCGCCGCTGTCCCTTCTGCCGCTGGCTCCGCCGCCGCCGTTTCCTCCTCCACCGCAACCGTCTCCTCCTCCTCCTCCTTCCGCTGCCGCCGTCTCCGTCACCACCATTGCCACTACCGCCCTCTTTGCCGATCACATAGCCGCGCCGTCGCCGTCAGCGTCTTTCTCGCCGCTCCGCCTGAAACTCTGTATCCCAACTACTGGCTGCGCGAAAAGATGACGAAACCCCCCATCATGGTCATAGCCCGAAAAATTTATGTTGCAGTTTGTTGTAATCGTGATGTACTTTGAATATCAAACTTTCAATAATAGATGTGTTCCTAAATATGCCACATTTTATTTTTCGAGTTATATCGAATTCATCACAGCATTACTCTTTCTAACGGAGTTCTAATCCATTTGTTAAGTCTGAAAATGTATGTGTACCTTGTAGGTTCTGTTACATGAATTTAAATTTTCCGAAAGAAAGCAGTTTAAGGTTGTTTTTTTCTATTCTGAATGAAAGCAGACATGATTTCTTTAACCAGTTTCGGGAGCCCCGGTGCAGAGTGTTAAAGTAAATCCCCCCTGTGCCACTGCCATCTTTATTGGGGGTGGGCGGGTGTCCTCATTCGGGACCCTTGCCTGGAGGATCGGTGCTGCGTACGGATTGCCCCAGCAAAGCTACGCGTCTGGTTTTGACTGCGTCTTCGACATTTTGGACATAGTTCACAATAACTCCAGGAAGCGCTAGTAAATTGAATCCAGTGTGTTTAAATAACAAATTTTAGCAAGGAAATATACATGATGGATAACATTTTCGACGTACACAAATGCAATTTGTGAATTTTAAGTGTTTTACATCTCCCAAAACGAGAAAACTCCATTGTTGATCACCCCACGAAGCTAAATTATATCTCCCTAAGTAAGCTTACAATGATGCTGTCAAAAATATTAGAGAACTGCTCCTCCAACGGCTTCATTCCATGCATACAGAAAAAAGACTGGATTTCCAAACATCAATTTCAATTTACGAGAGTGACAGTTGTAATCACCCCAAAAATGAGGGTTGCAGCTGAATAGAATTATTAATCCAATATTACGTTTTTCCGGGCACATCAACTCCTACGTTCATTAGTCCTGTAAGTATAGTGCTTTTGTCACGGGAGGTGCCTGTGTTCTTCCCCTTCTGGTTGGGGAGATAAGGCCCCGACGTACGTGTCGACTTACGGAATTTCCCCCATCCAGATGTATGCCACCGGCACGGCACCGCCCCAGCCAGGGTAAGCTCGAAGCGTCGACCCCGATAAGTGAGGTAGAAGAGTGCATGCAAATGTGTGTGGGGTGTAAAGAATGATTATAGAACAAGGAAGACGAAGGAACCATCGCTTGCGCTCCGTGACCTGCTTGTACTGCTCTGGCATTCGCCTGGTATTGATCGGAGAAAATGGAATGTACCCCTAAAACATCATCAACATGGGAAAGGGTGCGCTCGTGTAGTACATTTGTCTCTAGGATCCGCGTTTAATGACCAGTTCATGTAGAATTTCTGGAAGACGAAACAAACCTTAAGGTTTTCTCTGCGTCTCCCGTTTTTCTTTGTCTCATTGCACCACTCTCCATCATCGCTCACCTTATCATTGTCATTATTCGTGGTGTTTAATGATATTAGTAATTAAAGGACCCTTAATCATAAGTAAGTAAGAATTATTATGAAATAGGCAATTTTGCGATCTAACAGTTTTGTTTGGCTAGTATATTAGGAAATGCGGAAGCAAAATACGTACAAAGCATTAGCAACATTCTTATTCGAACCATCCAGGGGTATCCTTGTTCTTCCTCCAGCGCTAGTGCTCAATTCGATAGGACATCCAGTGTGCACTTCGGAAGTCTTTCTACACCACGGTGGCGGTGCCCTGTTGAAGATGGGAGATCATCCTGTGTTTGGACGCGGGGACAGACTAGAGGAAATATCGCTTACGGACCATGTGAGGTGCTTGTGAGTGTGCTTTGGCATTAGAGAGTTTGTGCACGTCCTAGCGGACACCACTATCGATCTTCTGCGCATGCGCCGCTGCACTAAAGTGATGCGAAACGAACTGCGCATGCGCAGAAGATCGATAGTGCTTTTACGTACGAGGGCGCATAAACTGTCTATTGTCCTCGAAATATTCGTAAAATCGCTCGGAAACGATAGATTCGAGCAGATGGGTTCGACGTAACGATTTCTCATCCAGGCAACAACCTGACTCAACCCAACTACTCAGTTGTCGTTAGTCCACCCCTGGCGGGACTCGAACCTACAACGTTCCAGTGTACGAAGCTTTATTTGGACCCACAACCCCATACCCTAATAAAGTCGAAATGTATCCTGACGAGCTGCATTTTCCATCTGTTCCATCTTCCCGGAGACGCAGTCATGAAAGGAACGATAACGCTAATTCGTCCGTCGTAAAGTGCAAGTTCAGTGTCTGGCGCCACCAGCGATGACGCCTGTGTCTACAGATGTCGTAAAGGAAATGTGCGTCGGCGGCCAGGGAATATGGCTGCCTCGAAGGGAAACGCGCCTGCCCTGGGTCGGTCGACCTTCTAAGACTTCATAAAAGGCTGCGATAATTCCATCATAAAAAGGAAAAGTTTTAAGGAGGCAATTCGTTAGGCATGTCCGTCTTCTTTTCATGTCTATCTAAAGAACACAAATGTTATCATTTAACAACGCAGGGATTTTGTTTACAATTTTTAGCTAAAATCTCCTGGGATAGCCTGTGAAATAGAGAACTGATTTAGAAGCAAGCTGGTGAACGCTGGTAAATGGGAATGAGAATTTAAGGGTACTACACGATTTAGCGCAAAATACCGTACATTTTATTCTTTCCTGTGCATTACATTTCATATTTCGCTTTTTTTTCGACATTTGAGTCTATTATAAATTTTATTAACAAATACCCCTTTTTAACATTTTTGGCACATACTAATATTTATAATTAAATATCATTGGGTATATTTTGAAAAATCTTGAAACTTACTCTATCACTTTCAAAAGTGCATATCATTTGTCACACAAAATAAATTGGCTATAGTGAATCTTCTGAGAATTGATCGTATCCACACTTTACTTTGGCTGTTTCCATTTCATTCAGAGCGCGCCTTCGTTCAGAGGCTTAAAAGGGAAGAGATAACGTTCCATTCTCAATTCTTTCTTACTTTTTGTATTTTGATTTCGATTAGCAATTATTTCATGCAGCTTCTGGCACTTGGATGAATCTCCTTGTAACATATATTATATTGATTTCTATAAACTGAAGATTTATTTTCTGATCAATAGACTGTTAGGATGAGTAAGAGTTCCCGGCGAGCTATGCTATTGAGTGAGCGAAAATAATAACAATGACAGGGACGGGATAGACGGAACAGCGCGGAAGGGATATTGGAACGTCGTCAGGGTAAGTAAACGCGTTGGGTGAGCCGAGCGTCGGGGTGAGCCGAGCGTCGGAGTGAGCCGAGCGTCGGAGTGAGCCGAGCGTCGAGGTGAGCCGAACCTTGAAATGTCGGGCTGAGCCGAGCCGAGCGTCGGGCTGAGCCGAATGTGTGAACGCTCGACCCCGTGGCGCAAGAGCGGAGCGGCGGCTGCGACCACGGCTCGGGTCGCCACCTGTTTCTGGTCGGGGCTGGGCGCCGGCGCACGCTCCCGCGATAGCCTTGTTTGGCCCGCGGTCAACAAACGCGAGGTCACATCCTCCGTTTCCACGAAGCCGACGCCTAATCTCTCTGACGTCACGTGATTTTCATTCATACATACATCCTGTCGGGGCGAATACTCACTTAAGAGCAAGGAGAACAACAAAAACCACAAAAATTGGAATTGAGTGAAAATTAATTTGTAAACAACCCCCTGGTAATTGCGTGGAATCCATGCGTGTGTGCGTTTAGTGAAGGGTACGAAAGTCGACTGGACATTCTCGCGATTCTCGCGACTTAGTGGTCTAAATCAGCAAAAATGCTGCGGAATGAAACCACAGAATTGTTTTCCTTAAAGTAGCTCGCACACTGTTCAAGAACAACCTACAATACTCCCCTATAACACTGCAGTAAATGAAATATTTTAACAAAATCAATCTTCATAAATACTGTAATAACATCGTATATTATAATACACAGTACAACTGTTCCTTGCATTCCAAAAATATGAATATGTTGCTGTTTCGTAACGCAATACGTGGATAGCAAATATCCAATGCCGTGGAGCTTCTTCCATGGAGCCTTGCTATCGTACGATGTCAGCTGTATCGTAAGCAGTGACTCACTGAATATGATTAGTACGCGAAATAACCCAATCAAATTCTTGCATTTTTTTCAGGCAAAATGGAAACATCAATTGTTTTTGGATTCCCCCCCCCCCAGATTCTGACTATTTAACGGAACTATAATCGTTTCTCGCATGACTGAATGACGCTTAGTTTTCTTTCAATTTCTGCGCACATTGGAAATTAGTAATACAGATAAGAACGATGATGTACATGCTAGTTCTACTCAAAAATTAATTGGATGTATAAGTATTTTCAGTAAATTAAATTCCTCAGAAATATTCAAGGGCAGTCAGAGAACTATTTTTCTAAAAAAATGGACTAATAAAAAGGTTGGGTGGATTATGTAACACCCATTCGTCATCCACGGCATTTCACAAAAACGCAATGACGAAATTCAATATTAAAACTTTCGAAACAAGCGATCTCTTGTATTTTACTTTCAATATTGGATCAGCTCCTATCACATGTCAGATGTTTTCATAACATTCAAAAATTAGTTTATAGGTCAGAGAGCAATCCTAATTTGTAGCTGTTGTCTCATTTTCATTAAATATGGGAGACCAGCAATTTTATTTCGGATTTCGAAAAACCAAGACGAATATATAATTGTACCAGTTTCTATCCGTGAATTGTTAAGGTTAATGCCCAAGCTGTGCAAACTTGATGGGGCGTCCAAATTTGCGACAATTGTAAAGTTAAATGTTTCATCAATTTTTGTACAGGAATAGACAAATTTTCCAGAATGTGATTACATTTATAGTCTAAAAACGGAGAAAATTACTACTAGTGAAACGAAAATAAATAACCCGCTCGTAATACTGTATTCATGTATGATTTAGGGACCTTTCAACTATCAAGGTCATCGAAACCTACAAGTGATGCCTAGATTGCGAATGGTCGAGTGAATAATGCGGGAATGGGAGGCAGGGGAAACGGGAGATCTCCGAGAAAGTCTGCCGAGAGCTCGCTTTGTCCACTGCGAATTCCACACGCATTGGGCATGAATGGAACCGGGCCCCAGCGGGAAAAGAACTAACCACTACGCCGAGAATCACCATCTCGTTTTAGTGTTGTTACGTTACTGTTACGTTTTAGTGTTATTGTAATCTTTTGATGAGCTATGAATTGACATCATAGGACAGGTTCAACTGAAGTATGAATAGGCCACTCGTAGCAATGTTTTGTCTTATTACAGTAAACATTGCGCTTAAAATGCACTGGAATACATATAGCTAGTTTTGAACCAAGTTTCAAATACTATACTGTATATTATATTATGATTGTTTGACCAATATTTTTTAATTGAGTAAAGTGACTGGAGATTCTATGAGGGAAAAATGTTTCTATTATGAGTTCTAAGATGCCAGAGAAGAAATCGCGTATGCGATAGGATTTGACGGGGTGCTCTCGTGTTCTTTATATCTTTATTTCGCCACTGCCTTATTTCATTAAGCTAGCTTGGTTAGGTTGACAAAGAACATTCTGGGTGTTGTATATGGGCGTTAAACATTGTGATCGAACTTGTTGTAATTTATCATATGTGATATGCACGAAATAAATAATACGATTGGCTTTGTAGGCGACAATTGCTTATCTTAATCTGATATAATTTTGTACTTTTGAATATGAATGAACGTATGAAGAAATAGTTGGTGGTTAACTTTTTCTATGAATAAATATTACCTAATGTATGCAATTCTCATGAGATTTGCCTCTTTGGCGGAAGGTCTATGCCTGAATGTCTCAAGGCCTGGAAAATATGAAATAAGTGGAGTTCTTCCCTGGAACAAGAAAAATGTTCGGCTTCATTAACAAAGAAATTAAAAATAAAGGGCTTTAAGTGCACATTAGATTTCTTCGATCCATCCCCCTTCGAACGCAGTATACCGTTTGTAATACTATTGTCAAATACATAAAAAAAATCAATAAATCAAAAAATTAAATTCATTAATTATATAAATGATTTAAATTATATAGTTAAAATAGATATCTTGATTCAATAATAGGAACAGGTAAACATTTCACACCAGGTCTGCACAAGAAGATGAGATTTGACCTGTGTTACTGTGTTTTTCAGCTGTTTCTTTAAGCTGTCCCCGTGCCATGACCAGTTTTAAGCGTTCTGTTTTAACTCATTCCCGGGACACGGTTGGTCTATCAGGATCATTTTTAAAGCAAACTGTCAGGCCGGTAACCGTTAGTCACGGATCTGGCAAAGTTAAAGCTGCCGCTTGTTTATCACGATTCTATCGATGATTTTCTCTAGTATATCATTCCCTTCGCTCTCCTTTTTCTCCTCCCTTTTTTATAGGGACCACGAGGTTCCCGGTAAGTTGTATCTTACTTGCCGACGTCACTTCCGGTCTGTTCTTGAGGGATTCTTTTTTATCACTCTTCCGGTGGGGTAAGACGCCTGTGATGTCGTTGAGATAGTGCGCATCCAATCTTTGAAAAAGACGAAAAGCGTCTAGGGTGAATTAAAAAAGGAAGAGTCGTTGCTACGCTCTCAGCTATTGCATCTTAAAACGAATCGATATTTTATTATCAAATGTTAATAGAAATATTAAAGACGAAACTTTTATTGTGTTGCTCGAACTACAGGCTAATACAGTATCTAACAAAATATAGTAGTATTTTAATTCTGCATATTTGAAGGGATGAGCATGACCACCTTTCTTTCCTCCTTGGAGTAGCCCATGGTATATGTAAAATATCAATAAATTACGAATATTCGATGAATTCCATAAGGACAGGTTTTCTTTATTCTGTCTCACCATTACTATACATGACTAAAACAAAATGAACGACGTTAAAATGATCATTTGTTCTTTGTGATGTTCAAACACGAAAGTGAAAGGAAGCATTGATCCTTAGCGAGCTATTCCGTATTCTCTTGAGGAAAGACGAACGGGATGCAATCGGGTTATCCAATTTTTCCATAGGTAGATAAAAGGCTTAACAAAAGTTGACGGTGTGATGCAATCGGGATACGTCCTCTGTTTTTTAGTTCTTTTTTTTAAATTCTGTAGCAAGGTTTGAAACCTTTTTTGGCGTTAAACGCGAGAAATAATCTTCCTTAAACATACGTCTGTCATACGTCAGAACATGTCATGTCATTCCATCGCGAACCGCTGTTGAGTACGAACCAGGCTACAACGTTCGCTAGCGCACTTGAACTTTGCGGAGTTTTCTTCAATTAGTCGCAGTATTCAGAGTTATTCTACCGAATGAACATCATGTGTCTGTGCGCCAAGTGTTCGGACAGCGGCTTTGTCTCTAGCAGGGCCTCAGCTCTACCACTTCATGGAGAACGGCCTTCCTCCTCCCTGCAGCGACACTTCAGCTCATAATCCCCAACAAAGAATTTCTTCCAAGTCGTCGAACTCTCGTGTAGACTCTTGCAAACGATCTAACTCCCAAGAATTGGATGGTGACGCTGAAAAGATGGCCACGTAGTATAACATTACAGGCATGTCCTTATCTCCAACTGCGAGTACACTAATCCATCAACATTTGTGAGAGTTAGATTTCGAAATAGCATCACGAATGTCAAATCTGCCTATGTTGAGTCAATATTTTAATGAAGAAAGGTGGGTTAGATTGCTGGATATCGAAAAACTATTTAAAAAGAAAGAAAAAAAACTGACAAACAATTGCAATAGAACTGAATAATCACTAGTACAAACAGAATTTACAATTAACATCTGCACGAAAATAAATAAAACAAATTTGATACTTATTTCAAAATTGAAAGTGATTGGATCTATATCCAATATTTTTTTTTGTTTCATCTTCCTCGTTGTTCTAATATCCAAATATGAAAGAGTTACTACTTCTATTTCTCTCTTAAATTTCGAAGTTATTTCCGTGATCAGATCACAATCGAATGCCCTTTCCACCAGAGCTTGTTAAAGTTTTAGAACACAATTAATAGTTTTGACATTGAAATAGCTCCAGGTCGCAGTTTAGATTCCGTTACTTCAAGATTACCTTCCGGGAGGTTTTCTTCTCCGAGTTCCCGAAGCTCCGTTTTAGGGAGATCAATATGATGAGAGTTGCACCGATCCTGACTGGCTTTTCTATTCCAGTGGTCAAAACCCTTACCTCCAATTTGACGCAACTGAATTGAATTATTTTACAATCGTGTTGTTTTATTAATGTGAATTGACATTCCAACATTGATATTTTTTGCAGAACGTAATACTTTGAGCTTCAGGGTCTGCCGAGTTCGTTTCCCAGATAACGCTGAGAAAGGAAATGAAGTGTACTGTCTTTCAAAAGAAAATGTAGTACGACCACAGACGCACTCGCGAAAGTCGAAGATGTGAATGCTTCGAAACGGTAGCATTTCTCAAATTGCGAAAGTATAGAACTGGCAAATAGCGAATTCGCGGATGCCAAGGGATTACTGTACGCATAATTATATATATATATATATATATATAAGAAATAGGTAATATTTAATTTTTTGTGGAATTAGCGAAAGTTGATAGCGGTGAATTAATAGAAGAAAGAATAACTAATGAATCGCAGCTCATAATGAAATCACCCCAATTTTCATTCACGAATGAGGCTATAACAAAAACCTGATCAGTGAAATTCACAAAGCTCTTGGTTATAACTTTACAACTCTATGAAAGAACGTCCAAATTCGAGTTTCTATCACTTCTTCAGATGATTATAGGAAGACAATAACATTATTAAGTGATTATAACTTTCAGTATCACACATTTCGTGATCCAAATAGTAAGATAACAGTGCCATCATACACAATATCACAGCTGACTCTTCCAAAAGTGAAATCGGTGAGGAACTTGGAGCTCACGAGGTTAACATTACGAAGGTTACACGTCAACTACGACTAGACAAAACTCCAATGCAGATCTG
>BLKR01007560.1:0-35221 GCA_011170035.1 Teleogryllus occipitalis
GCTGGAGACGGGTCAAAAGACTCGCTTAGAGAAAACAACGTGAGAATCTGAAGTCGTAGGCTTCCGCGGCCAGAGTCATGTAAATGATCTTGGCTGTCCAGGGGACGCCGCGACGAAGGCTGTGTTGCCGACGTTTCGACCATCCCGTCCTCCCGCCGTTGAGGGGCGGCCTTCCGATTGGCCGGCTGTTTCAGCCAATCACATCGGCCCCCCTTGCTATATTATCCCGAGCGCCTACCACACCTGCGCACAACAGCCCTGAGGAAGACCACGACAAGATGGTCGAAACGTCGGCAACACAGCCTTCGACGCGGCGTCACCTGGACAGCCAAGATCATTTAGACGTGAGAATCTGTTTCTTCAAAATGAAAAATGTTTCACAGATTTAAGAAGTGATAAATAATCAGTAGTAATGGAATTATTAATAAGAAATTACTAAGACTAGCGCAATGTAGGGAACATTCTGAAGGGGCTCCTCACCAGTGTGTGAATAAGATCCCGGCATTGTATTTTCTACAACTCGCCAGTGTACCCGAATGCTTGAGTCTTATGTGTGTGTGCAGTTGTACGAAGGCAAGGGATCTTAATATGTGAATACTATCGACACAACTATCAGCTCTCTTGTATCATGTCATTTTTAACACTGCCTGGCCAAAAGCCTGTAACGGTCGTAGCAAAATTACGAGAAAACCTTGGTAGAACCATAATGAACAACTTACGAGGTGGAGTAGTTAATTTTAATATATCAAATAATGTAATGTTGATTGCATATATTATTAGATTTGGGCGAATAAAACAATATAACGATTAATTTGTAAAAAGTAAATTCAAACATTTAGTAAATAATTACTAAAATTTCTGCAAGATATTCCATTCCCTTTTGAATTCTTTTTAATTCGATGAGTAATTCAGAGATTTGCAACAAGTAACATTCGAAGAATTCATTCTCTCTCTCGTCCCCTCTTTCCTATTCCTCTCTCCCTCTCATTCCCTCTCTCTTTTTCATTCCCTCTCTCTTTATATCCCACTCTCCCTCTCTCTTTATCTCCCTCCCCCTCTCTCTCTCTCTCTCACTTGTCCCTCTCTCATGAAACATTTTTATTTGAAATCTTGTTGAAACAGCTTGTTCGGAAATCCTAGAATGTATTTTGACAATCTTTTGGAGTTCTTTAGGCCCACTGTGCGCCGTCCCGTAAAAAATGTAGTGAATTTTCATCAGGCGCAGGCGAGGAACCTTTGGGCGAATGGGTTTGCATCGGGCGTGCATTAGGCAGGCGCGCGGTTCGCCTCGCGGAGGTGTGAGCGGGCGCGCACGGGAGTTTCCAAAGGAGACGCGGGGAAGGACGTCTCGTGCCGGTGGCTCTTTGCATTTTTCATCCGTACGCCCTTTCGCCTGCTGCATTGTATTTTTGTTCGAGCACTTTTTAGACTGGGTGAAGGGAATTTACAAAAAACTGAACGGCGCGGCGTTCAGTTATTATGCTTACGACGCTAATAGTTTCCAGGTTCCATCGTCAAAGCAAACGAGGAGTATTTGTGATGGGAATATTCGTAGTTGCGCTTCGAAATTTCATAGGGATCCACCGGGAGCGGTAGCTCAGTGCATCCAATGTCACTGAAGCGCCTCAGACCGGGATGTCGCAGGTTTGAGTCCTGACGGCGGCAGAATTTTCGACACTAGCTTTTCAGCTAGGTGGAATTCAGTCGCTGTCTGGAGGAGAATTCTAGCGGCCGGCTGCTCTGATCGGTAGTTTTCCGCGGTTTCTCCGATCAACACCAGGCGAAGGCCGGAGCAGAATCCTAACAAACCGGTCACGGATAGCGCGCAATCTTTCCTCACTCTTCCTTGTCCTATCGTCACCCCTTACACACACACACACACACACACACACACACACACACACACACACTTACATTCACTACACTACCAAATATTCCGGGAGACCTGTCGAGAGCTTAGAGCTTGTCCCGTTTGGGGCGGTGCCCCGCTGATGGGAGAGTCCTGGTTAGGGACTCCCACTAGCCGACGGTAGGTCGGCGCAGGATCTCGCAATCCAGCGGGGGAAGATCACCGCCATCTCCCGATAAAAATGCACTACACTTACGGGAATAATGACCTAAGCTGTTGACGCGCCCGAAATCACCAGCCAAGCAATCACAGGGTCCCCGCTTCATCCTGTATGATATACCAAATAAGGCACGTTCTCTTGGACTTGCTCAATGGTCATTTGAATGCATGGTTGAACAATGGTGTCTGCCCGAGTCAGGATTTTACTGCGTGGAAGGGCTCGCATTACTCATTGACTAACTAATTGATTGGACATTTGAGCGCTTGAAACCATCTCATTTACAACGTCAACAAGCCACACTGATCTGCCGTGGATTGGGCTTTGAAAGAACTCATTGACCTGAGCAATGAGATGGAACTTTCGTTTCTATGAAGAAAAAATACGTTTCGATCCTGCGGAAAATTGAATAATAAAAGAGAGACATGTTTGCCGCGATTTCAACAGCTTGCTTCCGAACGACTAGATGATTGATTGAAGATGGTGAATTAAATTTTCATTGTAGTTTATTATTTTATTTAATTTACGGAATAATATGCTCTTATTTACAAAAAAGTGAAAACGTTAATGTCTACTTAGCGTTGAATGAATTCTTCTTAATGAATTATTAAATGAATAAAAGGAGATTGACAATTATTCGTTTATGTTTAGTTTTCTAATAGAACTCCAGTTTTTTAATTAGAGTAAAACTGTAACAATTTCTTCTTCTTTCGTAGTAGTGATGCTACACATTTAATAGTTTTTATATGTGTAATTGATATAAAATATATTTTGGACTTGTAATTTTATGACTTCAATTTTATGAATTGAATCTTGGTATTTTCTTGGCCAGGAAATGTTAGAATGTATTCACTTTTGTGGAGATATTACAGTTAAATTTCGCATATCATTTAAAGCTTTTGTCAAAATATTTCAGTCATGTTTGTACGCCCAAAGGGTAGGTAGCGTATTTTGTATACTAAATCGATGATCGAATTTGGCAAGTTCATATATTTTATGAACTACATAATCCAATTTAAGAAGCATTTCAATCTGTCATGCTAAATGAATTAAGATATTGATTAAACTTTTATTTAGATATTAGTTTTCAATTGTTTATTAATGTTTATAGAAATATTCATCTAATGATTATGTTTTATTCGTTTAATCTTTAAATTTAATGTTGTTCTACGAGTTTCATAAATATTCTAAATAAGGTATCACAGTATTTTATAAACATGAATAAACCATCATAACTTCTGAAACAATTTTCCCTGTTCTCAAACTATTATTTATCACGTGGACTCATCCCGTCCGAACCCCCCCTATTCCCACACGCACACACACAAACCGTCAGCCCTGAATTGTAACTGAATAATTTCAAACTAACAAAAATTCTTTAACTTTCATTATTTACCATTCATGATAATTTCTCCTGTATTGCACTACAAGTGACCTTAAACGTAAAACTACAAGTGACCAGATACATGTAATCAGAGACAGACTGTGTTAAGACAACAGCTTCGATTGCGATCTAGACTGCTGAAATAACGCACAGAATCATTCGCAATTTTTGTCCCACATTGAGATGGCTGAGAGGCAGCGGCGTTGGCGATCCGTGCGTGCCGTTAAATATGCAGCCCCGCATGAATTATTTGTCAACTTGTTGCCCGCGACGTTAAATACCACCGACTGGAATTTATTGCGAAACCGGGCTTCATCGCCCGGATCGTCCCCGCCACGCTTCGTCCCGCTCCGCTCCGCGCGCCCCCTCAACTTCCCGCCCCTCAACTCCCCGCCTGTCAACACCCCGCCCGTCAACTCCCGCCCGTCAACTTCCGCCTGGTCAACTCCGCCTGTCAACTCCCCTGCCCGTCAACTCCTGCCGCCCGTCAACTCCCCGCCTGTCAACTCCCGCCCGTCAATCCCCTGCCCGTCAATCCCCTGCCTGTCAATCCCCTGCCCGTCAACTCCCTGCCCGTCAACTCCCCGCCTGTCAACTCCCCGCCCAACTCCCCGCCCGTCAACTCCTGCCCGTCAACTCCCTGCCTGTCAACCCCTGCCTGTCAACTCTGCCCGCTTCAACTCCCCGCCCGTCAACTCCCCGCCCGTCAACTCCCGCCCGTCAACCCCGCCCGTCAACTCCCGCCCGTCAACTCCCTGCCTGTCAATCCCCTGCCTGTCAACTCCTGCCTGTCAACTCTCCGCCCGCCAACTCCCCGCCCGTCAACTCCCCGCTCCTCAACTCCCCACCCCCTCAACTCCCTGCCCTCTCCACTCTTCGCCCCTCAACTCACCGCTCCTCAACTCCCCGCCCCCTCAACTCCCTGCCCCCTTATGTCACATTTTCTCCTCACCCTCCCCGAACACCGGAAACCTCCTAGCGCTAGCTTCCCCACCATGCGCCCACCTCCCCGCGCTCCTCACCCCACACCACCCTTCCGCGATCCCCTCTCCGTGCCCCCTCCCGCGCTTCCCTCACCTCACCCTTTGCCACACACCATCACGCTCCGATCTGTTCTACCTCGCTCTATCCCACCCCGACCACTTCCACCTCGCCCTACCCCGCTCCGTTATCCCCGCCCGTCCCACTTACCTCTCCCGCCACAACTCCCTCTCCTCGCCTCGCCTCGCCAACATCCCGCATCCCCCTTCTCTCCTCCATGCCTAGCAACTTTTAATTGGGCGAGGAGAGCGATTCAATTAGCTTCGCTTTAATTTATTTACCCGCTTCCCGCAATGCTGCCTGCGTTCTTCATTCACTTCTGGTTTGCGAATGTGAGTTACGGTATGGTGGTGAAGATTTTTTCGTAACTGTAATGGCATAAATAGGCTGCTGGGAATCAACAGTCGTGAAAATTAGAAATAGTGTCTTTTGTTGTGTAATTGGATTTCAAAATTGTTACGAGTTCAATAGTTCTGGAATGGATGTTTTCAAACTGTGATGAACAGTTTTGAATACATTGTTCTGTAACTTGCATTGTGACACACATCAGAATCCTTTCTTTGAATATATAAAAATAATTTCATCAGAAACAAGAGTTATATTCAAAGGGGAAAAATAATAAACTCTAAACTGCTTTCAAGTCCGTCTGAAATTTTCACTCAAATTTGTGTCCATGTATGTAGCTCAAAAATATTTTGGATATCGAAGAGTGACGAATGCAAAAGTTAAAATTGTTTTATATCGGTGGAATGCAAACATCAATTATTAATTCGTGTCATACATTATTCAAAACTTTTGTTTTCAGCGTAAAGCTATTACGATGTTTCACAATCCGTATTTGGAGAATTACGTTAAACAAATATGTTATGCCAAAACAAACGGCTTATGTCACACGTGTTTGGTCGTTGAATAATGTTGCCTACAAGCACCTAAATGGCAAGGGAAATATTTTGTTCTTTTAAATATTTTTGTATTATTTATTTTCATTAATGTATGCAATGTAAGACATATGTTTTGATATTAATGTTTTTAAAAAATATGACACTTCATATACTTTATATCAGTTTTTCTAATTTATGACGTTTATAGAGTAAAATATTCTTCGTGGGCTGTTGTAACGTTTCTTAGGATAGAGAAATATGCATTATATCGTGAATTTTTAGTTTTACATTACATTAATAGCAACCGCAAAAATCTTACCTTGGGTTACTTTAAAGCTACCTATTTTAATTTTTACCACTTATATTAAAAGAAAAAACAGAATGTCATGTTTTATTTGGATGCTTTTTCGCATTCGCATTTAATGATTGAGGTTGTAATGAATTTATTTTGATTTTCTATCTAAGAAACCTGCTTTATGAGATGGATTATGTCATGCAAACTTCAGGTAGAAATGGCATTTCTAGTTGGAGCTAAAACGTGTTCAACATGCTTTTAGAAATTAATCAAATGTAAAAAAAAATGTTTTTCCCTTCCACATATTTTACGAAAATAATACCCTGCAAATTAATTTTTTAAATTTATTTTAGTTTCACTTCAAAGTATTTAATAAATTGGAATCAAGAATGATCTTTTGCTATGTTCTTTTCCATTACACGAGACTTCGCGATTTCATAAATGAAAACTTCCACAATGAATTTCACTGCTGTCTATCTTATGACTCAAATATGGCACGTCTGAAAAATTAATTTCAGAGAGCTTGATGCATCACTTGATTAATCTTCTACAATAGAAAGAAGTTGTGGCTCATAGAAATTAATTTCCTGAAATATTTACGTGCTGGGCTGGGACACGTAATGGAATTGAAATGATGTGAAGTTTGGCGTGGTGGGCATAGAGGTCGTGGGCGTGCGGAAAATTGAATAAAATGCCAACAAAGTGTTGAAATGTGTCGCAAGAAATGAATGCACGAGCACACAAATTGTGTGCGCGCATTAAAAACGGCAACGCGTGCATTCTTTCCTGCTTGTCAGCATAAAAACAACCTTGTGCTCCATGCATCTTCCGTAGTGGTACCGCTGAGACTTCTGTGATATTGGTAGTTTGTTCTGGGTTTGTACTTCATCATTTGCATTTGCTGCTTTATGTGTAATTAGATTTGTGCGTGTTCCAAATGGTTGGTATGATTTGAAATAACTTGTGATGTTTCTTAACTCATAACTTTTTTTATATTTGATTTGGTACGTATTATTTTTTTCCTTTTTTCTCGAAATTTTGTTCTTATCTAATGTTATCATGGGATATTCGCTTTTGATGAAAAGTTAATTATAGAAAGTAACAATTAATTTGCAACATATTTACATGCCTTTAGGAGAGTGGTGAGAATTCGAAATGTTCTGATGAGTGGTGTTGGATGTGTTATGAGTTGCAGTATGCTTGAACGAACGCGCGTACAATTAGTAGTGGTTCAGATGAAGGTGAAATTGCCGTGATTCAATGCAACTTAAAACGTAATGAGTGATCTGGAAACGCACGATGTGGTTGCGCAATGAGTCCCTAGGGGACCGCGAAAGCATCCCAAACATTCAGCGAGCCCAACGCAAATGGGCAGTTAGAGATGTCTGGCCATTGAGTCAAAGGCTTTGTTAATGTGCAAACGTGGGTTAGCAAACAGCAATGAGCCAATAGTGAGTTTTTTGCATGCGAGAGAAGTACTCTGCGCATATTTTCACCGTTCAACATAGCATTTTACATCCTCTGGTCGCAGGCGTGATATATGAACATATTACATTGACTTGTATTAGGAGTGCCTGATCGGATCTGTTCTGATTGGATTAGGGGGAGCTCTCTATATAACTGTGCTCAAAACACTTTCTTTTTACCTCTGTTTACCAGCATTCGAATTTCGGTCAATATATGTGGAATTTGTGAGGGACAAAGCAGGATCACAACAGTGTCCTGCGAGTATTTACCTGCCTCTCAATTAACAATTGTTTTACCGTCATTAATATCATAACATCACCAATCCATCCAAAGTATTAGACATTTTCTGATCCGCTTATAAGGCTAGGAATTCAATTTTGGGGCTTCATTATTTTGAAAACTCTGTATGATATTTCAAAGCAATTTAATTTACCGAAAATACTCATATGTTCAATTACTCTTTGAGCACACTAGAAACTAGCATGCACTTCGTTTTTCCTACAAAGTATAATGGTTCTTATTACAGTTTCTGGTCAGCGAAATAGAGAATATCTGGAATCCGAGATATGCTGGTCCAATGTAATTTACAGTAAAACTAAGTGTAACAAAACATGTAAATTTCGAAAATACCGTCTTTTTTAACGAAATGGGAATTTGAATATGAAAAGAGAAAACATTTGCCGATATGTTATAATGGAGGTTTTCGCCTAGCCAAAGAGAACCCTCAGAGTGAAAAGTCACATTTCGGGAAGGCTCCCACAGCCTTAAAATGGTGATGGGAAGTGTGAAACATTTCAGCTGCAATAAAAACCCTTTTCCGAGACCTTTGCTGGGGAATGAATTAAATTTGAGAAGAAAATAAGTTTAAATATGAGTAGAAGATGTATCCAGAACTGAATCTCTTTCCCCGAAAACAATACAATCTAAGAAAGCTTCAAACCGCGAGAATGTCGCGAGTTATCGTTCATTCGATTCTCATATACTACACATCACTACACAACACACACGGTGGACTAGCCATCCAGGAATTGTAGGCTACACATAATTTGCCACAAAGAAATTCATAGGTATTAGAACTACCTTACAGACACATCTGATTAAATATGTCACTTCACAAATATATATTTATTCATTATTTTTTTTAATACCTATTGTACAATAATGTACTACAGGAACCACCTTATTAAGGGTTACAGGAGGTTAAGACTATTCTTTATTAGTATTTTGGCTATATATATATATATATATATATATATATATATATATATATATATATATATATATATATATATATTCTTATTTTCTCAAAGCCACATCCTTCCAGATGCTTGAGAAACTTTACGACCTGAAATAATCTCGACGAAGCAAAACTTGATTAAACAAATCAATTCGGTATTTTTCTTCTATACAATTTATGAGATATTTATTCTCAAGCTCCTGCAGCCAAACTAACCGAAGCCGTTGCGCCGCAACCCTAAACCCCGCGACTTAAGCCTGGCCTGGCGGAAGGTGGGCTTTAGGGCGGGGTGGCGCTTGGGGGCCGTGGATCGATCCCCGCGCTGGATCCGCGAGCCATGAATCAACTACCGCGCGTGAAATACTACGTCACGCCCGGCGTGCCCGCGCGAGATTTAGCGCGACGCATAAATAAAAAACGCGCCGATAAGTCGCCGTGAAACATATGTGATAAACCTGCAACAAAATGTGACGCCCGGGCGTACCATCACTATACAGGGAATATGTCAAAAATTATCTCTCTCTCTAATATTTCGTCCTTCGATGCTGACCGGACTGATAGTGAAAAATTTCAGAATTTCTGGACCGACCTTCATATACGCCCGTCTCGGTGTTGCAATTGTGTGGAGGACGATGTACTTATGGGAACTATGACTTCAGGTTTAAGAACTAAGGAATGGACCACGTAAGTGTTTTCACCGTGTACAGTTTTGGTAGTTATGTGTTATCGCCAAGTATCACAGAACCTTTGTCCTATCTGTGATCATTAATTTCTCATGATCACATCTGTACCCATACCATCATCCTTGCAATGGACGGTATTGGCTAACTGCCAATTGTAACGAAGCAGGTTGTCGTTGTCATTTGTCTCGATCTAGCAACTGGATATCACCTTAAACCATCCCGGAAAAATAAGCACAACGCTTCTTGAGCTTGTAAAGTCTATATCGAGGGTTTCTCGGCACCACGGAATGTGAGTTGTATGCAACAGTATGCATGATTTGTTTAAGATATTAGCAGTGATAACTTCTTAGTGTTTGGAGAAGTTAATATTTCTTATAAATCTGTAGGAAGGAAGTCTTGTTATGAAATTGCTTTTTTTGTTGGTGAGTAAGTCTATCATTTCTCAAGAGAAGAAGCGGTCACCGATAAGTCGATGATGTTCTGTGACTGCTAATTGAGATATTACACAATGTCTATTCAGGAAAGCGAGAGGGGGGTAAGGGTGTGCACCTTCTCTCTCGTTTATGCCTGAGAACCGATTTGTCACTTTCATAATATACATTTGGTGTGGATTATATATTTCTCCGAAGTGCACTTTGTACGCTTCTTCGAAAATTTACTGCTTTTTCGAACTTCGTTTCTTCCTTTATATCATCTTGTGAAATGTGCTGCCAGTCGTAAATGCGATTTTAGTGTTCACCTTCTAGTAGCTTCTAGAGCAGAGGGTTGCCGCGCCCTGCTACAGAAGTGCAGTGCAGGTCACGTGCTCATTTATTCAAAGTCTCCGTCAGAGGGACGTCATTAGAAATAAATGAAGCGTAAAATGACGCATTCTGACTGTTCTCTACCAAGCTGGGTCGATGAAAACGGGCGTTGGTCACGGAAAACGGCGGTTCACTCGTAGCTCCGCTGGATCATGAACTCATTCGAACCGAACACAAGTACACTTCAACTCTTAACTTTTTAAATAAATGGGGTAACTTTGTGGAACAACATTGAGCAAAGCGGCTACGGCGGTAACCACTTTGTGTGAAACGAAATGTTGTAGGTTTATATCTTGCGTATTGTATGGGTTCTCTCACGGCTGGTTTGTGAAGTCAATGGCAAGCAAACACTTATCCCGAAATGTCATTGATATACTTTTGGGTTAAGTTATAATCCGCGAGCCATGAATCAACTATTTTAAATGAACTAAAAGGCTGAAAACTAGTTTACTGTTTGAAACGTGTACGACTTTTATAAGGCGGGAATTTATGGTCGAAGAGCTATTTCAGTATTCTAAAAGAGATAATGTGAAATTGCATCTCTTCTATGCTTGTAAATTGTAATCTGCTATTGATATCTTCCACCTAACATTTATGAAAGAGCTTAATCCTCTAAATGTAACAGGGAAATTCGTGTATGGTAGTCAAAGGAAAAACGATGTGATCTGATGAACTAAAAAATCGAACAAAACGACGTTGGTGGGAAAGACTTTACCACCAATAAGTCTATTAATGCAAGCATTATAATTGATTTAAAATATGCATGAAAATCTTTTCAGATATTTGATGTTTTTCTATTATGTATTCTAGTCTATTCTTGATCATAGAAACTGTTTGTTTCAATAATGTGGGAGAATATCCATGAACATTCGAAGTAGTTGCATACAATATGAAGCTTGTGTGTGAAAATAAAATTGCGACTTCACCTTCATACATATCCAAACTCTTGTAAAGACTTATTAATTCATTAGGTTAGTGTAAACATTATTTCAATGAATTAGTTACAGAATTATAGATGCGACTGTCTCACTCGTTAGGTTACCGTAAAGGACCACTACATTGTACGTATGCTATGAAATTCATAAATATATTCACAAAAGAGTGAGTGCATTTGCAACTGTGTAACACAACACCGAGCGGGAACTGCAACCGAACGTTTATAGTTTTGATTGAAGCGAGGAAAGTGGGCATGACGGTACAGTTAAGAATTAATTATATTGGAACAATTGAACCACTCTAAACTTTTCTTTGCAACGTAATAAAAAATAAAGGTGCCAACATTCGTTTTTGTTCGTATACAGTTGTTGTGCACAGGCACGTTGAGAAAATGTTCCCTTAATAATTTGCATAATTTAAACCATAAATTACGTGAAAGCTACTCGTTTTCGAAATATCCGTTTCACACTCGCAAACTTCTGTTAGCAAATAAAACTTCTGGAGTTCGTTGAAATTGATCGAGAAATATGAATTCTGGTGAAAATCGGCTGAATGGTATAGGCGCTAACTACTCAACGTTGTAGAATAAATAATTTACTAACATAGGAACAAGATTTATCCACTTTTTTCTTACCGGGGCACGGCAATAAGAGTTTTTGTGGCGATAATTTGCCTTTTCCGTCGCACGATTACGATACTTTCTCTTGTTACGAAGTAAATGTGGGAAAGTAAAAACAGTCCAGCGGATACGGATATCCACTGCTCAATTGTTTCAAAAAAAGACTCGAAAGGACTTGTTCCGGTTTTGGACTATTCACACCGGGTAAGGTACCTGTAGGGGGGAAAAGACAGCTAGCCGACGTGTAGGTTGGTGCCGGATTCCACATTCCATGGAGGATCACTGCCATCTCCTGGCATTAACACTTACTAGACTTGTGACATGAGTAATTGGCGTATCCGATGCTAGGAAATACATTTTTGAATGCAATTGTAAAAATAGTAGCGCTATAACAGCACGTACTTTCTCCCACGTATTTTCACGTAGAATTACGCGAAAAATACTCAAATTTGCGAACATTTGTACGTGACATTATTTTAAGATGTATTTTTAAGAAACAGATTTCATTAAGGAAAAAACTCTATATTTAATAATTTATTTGTAGGAAGACGTTTTAATTTAGGAAAATTTTGTACTTTTGAATTTTTTGAAAAAAGAGGGGTTTTAACGAATGTGAGACCTACACCATTCTCTTAAACGTCCTTCACACTATATATTTACAGAATTTAATAAAAAGCGATGGAGCCATTTTTTTTGAAAATGTAGAAAATATCCCAGGTACTTCATGTAAAGTTCTCCCAAATTTGCAATATCATTTGTAAATCCAAGAAGCCGCGACATCAGCCAAATCGGTTGGAGAAAATAATTTTTGGAGAAAATCGGCTGAAAGATTTAGCCGCTAGCGTTGTTCACAGTCGGACGAATAGATAGACCCAAAGACGTTTTACCGTCATTCGACTTTTCGGCATCAAGGACCCACAAAACATGGATTCTGGCTACACCCCGTGTTTGAGTTTTATTTTACAAATGTAGCAACTGGATTTATTAACTCTTTCGTGATCAGCCCTGTAATAAGAGTTTCTCTGTCGAAAATTTCCCGTTTTCCGCGCAGCATTACATACTTTTCTCTCTACTCCGTAGGGAGAAAGTAATATATTCCATTTAAAAATGGTAACTGACAACTGCAATGTTTTCATTAGGTCTACAAAGCATATAGGTTTGGTACCCCATCCTTAGAGCATCCGGATTCCCGCCCCTTGGCATTTACCGCCCCGCCCCTCCCTGCTGCGCCCGTCGCGACGCGGCCGGGTCGCCCAGTCGCCCACGCGCGCCCGTCCGATAACGAGGCAAACGTAATTAAAACCGGCAGTATAATTCGATCATGGGACGCAGCGCAACCGTAATGTATTTCGGTAAACAACCGCGTCGCGCCGCAACGGACGGGGCCGCTGCGGTTGCGGCGAAAGACATGTCGGCCACCGCCCGGGATGGGGTGGGGTGGGGGGCAGCAGCCAGTTGGCCGGACGGGAAAGAAGGGTGGTGACAGAGTTGGAAGGACTCCCCGCTGAGGAGAGCGTTGAAGCGTCATGCAGCTGCACAGGACGTTTGCCTACCATGGGAGATATAGTACACGCAGTAGGTAAAAGACGTGAATACTCAGTTCTGAATTGTGAAATGGATGTGGTAGAGTAAGTTTGGTTAATTATTGTGGGAAGATTAGACGGGAGAATAACATTTTTTGCTGAATAATTTAAGGGAAAAAATAAACTTTTCTCTTTTCTTAAGCCTGATACTACATTACTTTTCACATAGTTGTCGTTCTTTACAGTAATTGTCGCTATTGTGGAGTAGGGTGAATGACTCAGTGTACAATACTTAACGCACTCAAGTACACTTCCGTTGTCATACCTTATTACTGTTTTGAGCTGATTTATTTATCATGAGGATGTTGTTTTGAAGTTAAAAGACGCTATTTATCACGTACTTACTTACCGATAACGAATTATCGCGCAGGCTTCCTAGAAGGGTTTAATATCAAAGTTGCATCTGCATGAATATTATTGTTTTTGCTGCAACTCGAGAAATGGAAGAATGCCAGGAATTTTGTTTTCAGCATTTGTCGTGCTTATTTTCTAAAATTACGGGCAATGTAGTAGGAAAAATTATTGTTACAACAATAATAGAAATAATAATAGTAATAATAATAATAATAATAATAATAATAATAATAATAATAATATCAATAATACTCTTGAAAATACTTATAACTGCTATGCATGGCGTGCATGGATTGTGAGTAGTCTGTTATTTCTGGTACACGAATAATGCCGGGGAGAATGTTCCACATCCTTTGCATTTTCCACCGTCTGTGCGTACGTAAGTTGTTAACGAAATGCTCAATGCATTTCTGAGCACGTACACAGATTTCGTGCAGACGTATCCGACTAAAGATGGAACAAATTTCTTTTAGAATTACCCTTTTTCTTAAGTAAAAGTCTTTTGCATTTTGTCATCATTTTATTCTATTTTGAGCTGATTTTAAAATATTGTTTCTCTTCTAGGTAAGCTCTCTTCCTGTTCCTTATATCTTCATTACTGTAAAGGTAAGATTCGTTAATTTTTTTGCACATTGGAAAGATTAGTTCACGCATAAATTCGGATGCTTTCTCATTTTTTCATCAACATAAGCCGTATTCTACTTAGTGCAGTAATGATAACGGCATTTATCTAGGCATTATCTGCAAAACATCTATCAGAAATTTTTAATACTAAAATCAAATATACAACTTAAAATCACATGATCGAAGTTCTTATTCAATAAGGTGTTCAGAATCTTGCATGTGACACATCTGTCGTGTCTTTTGGTGAGTAAACGTTTTATTTACTAGTCAATTTTTTTCCCTAGTGAGCCGTTACTGATGTGTCTTTTATCTTTCCAATTCTTAGAAATTCAGTTACGTATTACGGAGAAATAATTAGACGTAGGCCGTAGGCACTTTTTTAAAGCAATGGAGAGAGTTAGACATTGAAGAATTTTTCTGTTACTTATAAGTTGAATATCATGGCTGTTTTAACAAGATTATATTATTAATGTGTTCTTTCCAAGAACGAAATTACTTAAAACCGATTACGCTGACTATTCTCGTGAGTTGATGTTCAAATCAGGTCCCCGACACTGTAGAGTAGGGGTCTATAGAAGAGCTAAAACTCCCGAAATGTAATAGACGATTCAAAAATGTATCGTTTAACTGACTGAGAAATACAATAACTGACTCTCGCCATTCCTCCGTCTTTCACATCCATGTCCGATGTCTGTCCCTCAAAACTCGTGTTCTCAGTAAACTGAAACTCGATCGAAGCCGTGAATTTTTAAGAGAAAACCTTCTTTCGGAAGGTAAATGAAGTTGGCTATCCCTAGGCTATTGTAGATTTACTGCATGTAAAAGATTCCCAAACCTGAAAGAAGACTGAGCTAACTTCCAATCGTGTGTTTCGTCGCCCAAGTGATACCTTCTTTCTCCGGTAGGTGGTGAAAGGTGCATAGTGAAAGTTGCGTATCAGCCGGAAGGGCAGATTTGATGACCCGAGTCCAGTGCCGGCGCTAGACAATTTTGCGCCCGGGGCAATGCTGAATCGTAGTAGAAAAAAAACGTGAAAGTTATGAGTTATTTTATTTCAACAAAGAAACTATTTGAGTTATTTATTTAAATAAAATAACAAGAAATTACAATTTTTATGCTAGAAAAAGTTTTTGGTAATATATTTTAAATTATAGTTTTAAGTAAAATTATTTAGTGATCAAATAATACAATTTCCACGGTGACCTTAAAACGCTAAAAAGTTGTGTTTAGTCATAGTTTAATAAAATCACTCGTTCTACTTTGAATAATAAATAGAAATTTTAAGGCAACCTGTTGTAATATTAGCGTCATTGATTCATTTCATAGATAATTACCTTATAAGTAATGACTATAACTATTTAAGGTAAAAACAATAATAGAAAATTTTGTGAAATAGGCTACTGTACCGCTGCTTACAAAATTACGATAACGATAGTTTCGAGTTCTAATTTATTTTTGAATATTTTACTAAATTTTTCCCATCAATCCCAACATCGGGCTCCTTGACTTGCGGGGTTCCGGGCGTTTTGCCGGACTGTCCATACCGGCACTGCCTGAGTCTTGACACGTAAAATAAGGTATCATTGAATCGAATTTAGTTTCACTAGTCTCAGGAGCATAGTTATGTGCTATTTTAAAAGTGCTCCAGTAAACTTACGTGTTTTCATCATTAGTCGGTGGGATGCAGAACTGGGGAATTATTCCGTATCCAGCAGAAGCACATACACAGGTTTTTTATGTGGATGATTTGTTATGAATTATCAAAAAGCATCATACATATTATAAAGAGGAGATTATACGCCGTATTGATGTGTTCTGTATACTATTCTCCACGTACACTGACGGAGCCAAAAATTGCAAACCCCTCGACCCAGTAGACGAGCAAACTCACTTGGACCCAGTTGCGAACGGCACACAGCACACTGCACACTTCCGCTTCGCCCCGGCGCGGCGTGTACCGGCCACTCCCACTTTCCGAAGGCGCAGCTGTTGGCGCGGGCGTTCTCCGGGCGCGTTCGGAGCGCTGCTGCTCTTCGCAGCGTGTCGCCGCGCGTGGGGCAGGCGGGCGCGCGCGCTGACGGCAACGCAAATGTTTGCGGCGCCGGATCGAACAGTCGCCGGCGCAACCCTTCGCAGTCGTACGTTAAACCCACGCGCGGCGCTCGAAACGCTTTCTGGGAGGGGCTCGCTGGAGGTCCGCTCTTCATAAGGGGAGCGGAAAAAGTGCGACGGGGTTTTCTGGTTTTTGTCTTTCTCGACGAATCGTAGTTTTTGATTGATTGATTGATTTTTTCGTGTTTCCGGGCGCGTCAACTCCTTCGGTCATTAGTTAGTGTAGTGCGTGTTTTTTTTTCTCGGGAGATGGCAGTGATATTTCCCCGCTGGATGGCGAGATACGGCACCGACCTACCGTCGGCTAGTGGAGTTTCCCCCTAACCAGGACTCTCCCACCAGCGGGGCACCGCCCCAGCCGGGAAAAGATCTAAGCTCCCGACGGGTCTCCCGGAATATGTGATAGTATGGTGCATGTTAGTCTAAGTGTGTGTGTAAGGGGAGAGGATAGGACAAGGAAGAGGAAGGAAAGATCGCACGCGGTCCGTGGCCCGATTGGGAGGGTACTGCTCCGGCATTCGCCTGGTGTTGATCGGAGAAACCGCGGAAAACTACCGATCAGAGCAGCCGGCCGCTAGAATTCTCCTCCAGACAGCGACTGAATTCGACCTAGCTGGAAAGCTACTGTCGAAAATCCTGCCGCCGTGGGGAGTGGGAACCTAGGACCTCCCGGTCAGAGGCGCTGCAGTGACAGTTGATGCGCTGAGCTACCGCTACCGGTACAAATCGTAGTTCTTTACAAGAATCGGTTGTAATCGTTCCGTAATTCGGTTATATTCGATTGTTGTTTGTTTTTTTGGTCGCGAATTGGCCATCTTAGGACGACGCGAACGCGCCTCTTGTAACCACCGAGGCCCAGTCATATTCTCCCGTGGGCAAGTGCTCGTGCCCTTGTCGGGAGGGGGGGAGTTAGCACTTCTATGCCGAATCAAGTTTTACACCCCAGGGTTGTTAGCTCTCGGTCAATGAAGTTTGAAATGATGATGATGATGATGATAATGATGAATGGGCAATCACAAACACACACACTCTCACACACACAAGCATGACCGAAGCGGGATTCGAACACACGATCTTCCACTCCAAGACCGCTTTGGCACTACTGCCTGAGCGATCTCGGTTTCCCAGATCGGCTTATTCCCTTATTGATATTATTATAAACTAGTTTTGACTTCAAAGAATTATCTGCAGCACCCAAGAGCAGTCATGGCTAGAAGAGTCAAATTTTTGAATAGTCAAGAAATTTATTACAATTATATCATGCTTAGTAGCTGTGGGGTTGCGACTGTAGTTGACAATTGCGAAAATGGAAACAAATTCCCTTGTATTTGTTAAACTTCCAACTGTGACCAGATGGTGAAACGTATATACGCCTTCTTCTTCTAAGTGTAATTTTATCTTTTCGATTATTGTTGGCTTTCAGGCTTTAAGCAATTGTGAGTTATCGAATGATAATATTGAGGAATTTATGATCCTAGATTGGTTTGCAGTAATTGCTGTCTACACCCCAACCTAACCATGTTGGTTTCCAACTTATAATTTTCATTTCGCTTGGCCGCGGAGGACTGGGACTTTATATAACCGGAGTATTTTATTCAGAGGAGCACGCTGGCTGCCGTGGTCGTCTTCTCTAAATTGGCAGCTTCTAAACATTTTTTAAAGAATAATATTTTTTATCACTTCATTACATAAGATTTAAAAAATATTTTTACGATATTATACTTATGTTTATAGCATGTTGTTCAATATCAAAACCTTGTAATAAACGTTGTAAACACCGGTTAAAAACTGCATTTTAATTCTTTCTGTCGCCGTTTAGGTGCAAGAAGAGACACGAACGAGAACTTTATATATACATACACTTTTTAATTTATTTGTGATCACTGCTCAATTTACATTGAAAAAAATAAATAATTTCTAATAAATAATAAAATTCTTCTTTCTAATAAACGACATCAAGAGATATCGTTTTCTAATAAACGACATCAAGAGATATCACAAATTAAGTTTTGCGAATTTTTTCAGCGCAGTTATGTCTACCATTTGATGATGCAAAACCTCATGACGTTTTATCATCTCATCACGTGTATCACGTTTCCAAAAGGAGAAAGAAGAAAAATATACCAAAGAACAAATCCTATAGCCATTCTGTTACTCGTCGATAAAATCACCTACATTGTGCATTGCCAATATTGGTATTGATCACTTCCCATTCCAGTGTGAAATCTTCTGCATCATCACCTCTGTTTATATGCCAATATTCACCTTCATTATTACGTCCAGTTTTACAGTCACATTAATCATCTTCTGAGCGCGCAGTAAATCTCTTTTATTGCTACAATAATCCATCTCTAAGAATTCATCCACTATCTTTCCTCTCGTTTGGGGACAATTTGTCGCCTCGCCACAACTCATCATTTAAGCAACTTCCACTTCAATGAAATGACCATTATCCCTGCACCGTTTCACATTACTCATCATTTCTATGCACTAATGAACGATACCTCTTTGTTTATGCTACCGTTTTTGCTATCTCCCCCGATACTTGTACAACATTCCAACATCACAGCTGGAGTCACTATCTCTGGATACATCTGGTTCATCATGACTCTGTGATAGCAAAGGATTTATTTCGCAAACCTCTATCCAAATGCAATGACATTAACGTGCTATTGTAACCCGTTGCACCATTGTATCTGGCATCGTCTTCTCAGCGCATGTATCTTAATGCTCTTAACACCACAAGACAATCCGATAACCTTTAACCTTAACGCTCTATCTCATCCCTCTACGCACATCAGACATTGTTCTCTTATCCGCACTTCCCATTCACCTTCAGTCCTTCTTTCTTCGTCATTTCTCTTTCGAAACTTGCTGTTCCTCCTCAACTAGACAACTAGTCGCCCGCATCTTCACTTCTATTTTCAGTTCCACTGTCACCACCGCCACTACCATCTCGTGGCTGCGGGTGGACCGGACATTTGGAGCAGCGGGTCACGGGAAAGACCTCGTTAGCTAACATGCATAACTCATCATGTTCTTCAGACACAATAATATAACAAAGAACCTATTACGTTGATTATAACTAACTAAATTGCTTTATTATTCTCTTTGAAATGGTACCCTGTTTTTTAGGATGATAACAAAGAGAATAAAAGAACGTAACTGTCTTCCCTACTGCTAAACACAAAATATGACAAACTACCCGCTCTTTTCCTCTTAATTTCAAGTCTCAGTTATTGAACTTTTTGCCAAGCTTCACTGAGCACTCAAGATGAATTAGATATAAAAACATTTCTTGTTTGCGTTTCATATTTTTGGGCATAGAACAATAAAACCTGCGGAAATGAACCTATCTGTAAATTGACATCTTGATATGTTAACACATTTGGGAGGGACCAGTGAAATCTGTGAACTTCATTATGAACAAGTTAATCTGTATATTGCACATCCTTCGTAGAAGTTCGACATTCCTGACAATCCCTCGTAAGTTAGACAGGTTTTGATTATTTCATTGACAATCTTCTCTTTCACGATTTGAATTCTAGTGATTTAAATAGGGATCTAAAAGATCGCTATTTTTCAACATTTGTCTCCTAACTGGCTTTTGGTGTACTTTGAGTTAGATTAAGGAAATTTCCATACTTAGCGGTGATATTCTGGAAGTCGTTGCGAGACTGCAGTCACCTATCTCCATATCCCTGAAATTTTCAGTGTACTCAGTGCAAGGTATCTTCCTGTGATAGACGTATCAGACGTTAACGACATTAAATTGACAGACTTCGAAATGAAAAAATGTATTTTTGGTCTTTCTCAAGGTAGAAAATAATTATTTGACAGTATAATTCAACTGAAAGACATCTGCAACCCACTCATATTACAATTTCCGATCAATTGTAAAAGCACGAAAGATGTCCAACGAGAACAAGTTCACAGAACCAGAACAAAAAAATTAAATAATAACAGTTTTATTCGTATTAACGGGACGATAGAGTAGTTTCATGTCCCAATTTTAGGTATGAACAGTTAATACTCGTATGAACATGTTTAACTCTCAGATAGTCGGTTAAATCACGTTTCAGCAACTAACACAATTCATTATAGAGCTCATTTTACGAAGAGGTAAGGGTGTGTACGCATAACAAAGTTTTGTCCAAAAGATTTGTGTAAGACGCGCAATTTCTTATATCGATTTTTCATTGCCTTCATTTTCCTTGTGAGTGCCACGTCCAACGAGGGGCATCGAAGCATTGTTCTCATCCGATTGGCGGAACGCGACTCCCAATTGAGGCTGGGTCAGGCGGAAACCCCCATTGTCTCTTACGGGACTATCACGGCCTATCACTCCGTACTTCTACGACCCTCTATCACCACCACCTCAACCAACGCTGCCGCCATCGCCCGCGTCACCGCCACGGCCATCGCCGGCACCGCCCCCGCCCCTCGCCGCGCCATCAACATGGCCACCGCCACCCCGTTACTGACACCGTTACCGTCAGGGCCACCGCCGGCACTGCCCGGTGCCCCGCCCGCGCCCCTCCCTCCCGCCACGGTTATCGCCGGTACCGCCCCCTGCTTCGCCACTGCCGGCACCGACTCGTCCCCGCTAGCCCCCTTGCTTCGCCGCGGCCCGCACCGCCACGGCCACCGCCGACACCAACCCTGCTCCGCTCCTGTCACCTCCACCGCCACGGCCTTCGTCGGCATCACCCCCTTCCCCGCCACCGCCACCGTGGCACTCTTTGGCGCAGCGTGGCTCCGCGGCGGCGAGGGCTTCCGCCACCGCCGCCTCGGCGCCCCGGCGCCCGCGACGCCATTTATCACGCGGCGCCGCGGCGCCAGGTGATGGATCGACGCCCCTCCCTTCCCTGCCCCCCGCGCGCCACCTTCCTCCCGACGCAACGCGGCGTCCCGCAAGGCTCCGCCTCCGGCCCGCAAATGCTGAATACGGCCGGCCGCCCAGCCTCCGCCCACCGGCGCCGCACGCTGGCCCGAATTGGACCGAAATTGCACTTACACGGGAAGGAGGCGTCCTGTTCGAAGCGAATAACGACTTGAGAAAATGGCAGTTAATAAATGCCTTACGTTACATTACGTTATCTTTTTTTTTTTGGGTGAGAAATTCGGTATGTATTAAACCATAGGATTCATTTTTAAATACCTTGGAAAACAATAAAAAGCTACTAGATTCTAGTAGAATAATCAAGAGAAGTTAAACATACGTCCGAAAGTGAATGTAGTTCTTTGTTGGTTCATCGGGCAGTAGTTGTCAGTCCGAAAGTTAGCATTGCATGGATTAATTCTAAACTCTGTTTCGATATTGATTTCTGAAATTGTTTTAGAAACCCTTGCTTCGGTGAAGTTCTAGAGTTCTATGAAAGACAATTTAGGAACCGGTTACAAAGCTAAAACTTTTAAAACACGTGAGAAAGTAGCAAAAGTTTCGTCTGCAGTCTCTCAATTTACTGAAAAACGATGTAAGGATGTAACAATGTAACACAAGACATTACAGAAGCTTGCACAGAGACACGAAGAAAGCATTTATAATTCATTTAATCGCATGTGTAAAATGATAATTCAACCGTAATAGCACATAATATTGATTATTTAACGCAAAGGAAATACATGTTAATAGAGGAAGGAAGCGATGTGGAACACTTATGTTGTCTAACTTCTTAAGTATCCGGAATATTCAATTAAAGTAACTTGACGTAGTCCATTTCAGTCCATGCCTAAAATAAATAGTTTAATTCTTGCATATCAAAATCCTAGATTTGTTTAAAACTTACAAAGGCTGAAAAAAACTCACATAGCCCACGGCGAAAGAATGAACCATTTTTCTCACTCACTCGGTTAAAAATTAAATAAAAAAGAGGAAATTCGCATCTTAATTTGAAAGTGTTTTATTGCTAGCGTTCACTAAATGAAAACATACTTTGTTAGGGGGAAATGCTCGTTTGGAAATCCCAAATACCGCGCTCTGCGCTCTTGTAGTGTTGTTTCGTTCCACTGTGCGCCGTCGGCACAGCCCTGGAGTTTTTCATTAACCGCGCGCGGAAAATAACCGACTGAATGATAACGCGCAACGCATCGCCCGTAATTAATGACGTCGTGATTAATGGGCGCGCGCGTCGACTCGAGGCGCCCCCGTTGCCGCCCTCGACGCCGCCCCCGCCTCCGCCACCCCCGCCACCCCCGCCACCCCTTCCGCCGCCTCCTCTGCCGCCGCCGCCGCCTCCGCCGCCGACTAGTCGCCGCCTCCGCCATCTCCTCCACCCTCCCCTCCCCTTCCGCTGTCTCTTTCGCCGCCGCCTCCTCCACCTCCGCCTCCGCCTCCTCCGCCGCCGCCTCCGTCTCCTCCGCCGCCGCCTCCGCCGCCGGCTAGCCGCCGCCTCCGCCACCTCCGCCACCCGCGCCGCCTCCGCCCCGCCTCCGCCCCTCTCGCCTCCCCAAATGCTGCCTCTTCCACCGCCTCCGCCGCTGCCCCTTCCCCCGGGCGCCGCCACCGCCACCTCCGCGACCCCCGCCACCCCTTCCGCTACCTCTTCCACCGCCTCCTCCTCCTCCGCCGCCGCCTACGCCTCCGGCTAGCAGCCGCCACTGCCACCCCCGCCACCCCTTATGCTGCTTCTTCCATCGCCTCTGCCGCCGCCGCCTCCCCTTCCCCTGGCTCCTCCGCAGCCTTCTCTGCCGCCCTTGCTGCCTCCGCCGTCCTCGCCGCCCCCGTCAACGTCGCACTGGTTCTTGCGGCGCCAGGATGCTCCGAGGCGGTGCGAGGGGTGGGGTGGCGTGGCGCGCCGCCGCCCGCTCGGTGCCTTGCTCTGCTGGGACTCGCAGCGCAGCCCACGCTGTTTTGTGCGAGAGTGTTTGCCCCGGTTCGCACTCAAAAGTTTTTCACGCGTTTTATTAGTGATTTTACATTTGAAAGGACAGAAAGTGTGTCCCAAGCTATCTACCTGTGATTATGGGAGCTTCAATCTAAAACTGTAGACAATTTTGATTATACTTCGGTTTCTCTAAACTTTGTTTAGTTTAAAACTAGTTGTGCATGGGCAGTTTTTTTAAATAATTTAAATTTTGGGAATTTTTGATGTTAACTTGTTTTCACCAACGGTACATTTCAACCCACTGCACAGCATATTTATTAGTTAAAAAGGTGCGGTCTACGCTATTGATCGTGACATTATACTTTCATCAAACAGTCCCCCCATAATGTTTGCATCGCTCATTCGCACATTCACGTTTTCACAATACACGTCACAAAGCTGACGAATTTCAACCGCGAGAAAATTAGCATGGAGTTTCCCTCGCGCAGTTTTATGTACAGGGTGTTTGGACATGATAAGCGAGTGGCTGACAGAAAAATCGTGATCCGAAATAGTAAATCAATCGCAGAGTTCTATTAGCATTGCTGATGTAAACGTAGGACAGGATGTGGATGATAAACGTGTAGTGGTATTCGTGGTAGGTAAAATATGGGAGTTTCCGTATATTTTTTTTTTTGAAATCGGCCATAAGGAAGTTAGAAACACGCGAGCACTAGTCTCCAGCGGATATTTCAGAATTCAATTTATTACTTTTTTTAGAGGTAGTCTTCATAGAGGGATAGAAAAAAATGCGGCGAGAATTGCCGAAAGTTTAAGAGACAGTCTAGAGAGAATAGCGAGTTTGGCTTGGCTTACTACGGAAAACTAGGTACAGTCCACTTCGGTTATAGTGAACTCGGATATAGTGAACTGAAGTCACTGGTCCCGTTTCACTTACATTACAAATAAGCATAAGAAGATTCGGTTATAGTGAACCTGAATCTTTGCTATAGTGAACGTATGAAGTAAGTGCTGGAAATTAATTGAATCTCGTATGTTATTAGACAATAAATAGGGCCTTTGGAGAGTTGGACGATGTTCCAACATTGCAAGCGGCGTTGAAGAGTGTCAAGACTAATTTACGATACTTCGAACAGAATTATGCAGAATCAATTATGAAGAGAGCATGACCTGTGGAGAAGGATTTAGAAAAACTACTAATGAAAAATCTACGAAGCAAACAATTAAAAATATTTGATTTTTCAAGTACAAATAAAGATATTGAATTTTTTATTCGTGATGTTAATAAATTTAGCTGTATCTATATTAATAAAATCAGTCATTGTGAAAAAATTCCATTTAATTTTGAGATCATCGAATATAATGAACCTCTGACATAGTGAATCCCCAGAAGTTGATCCCCAGAAGTGAATCCCCCTGTTACTCCCCAGGAGTTCACTATAACCGGAGTGGACTGTACTTGTGAAGAAGAGCTTGTGATAATAACACTGTGTAGTACGCTCCATTTACCGCAGTCGAGGTCGCTCCGTACGGACGAGACTACTTCTAACAGCGAACTGTTCGTTTACCGCCTGTGTCTGTGAAATTAGTTTTACAAGCGATTCACTCAACGTTAAGTGGTGAACAATAATTGATTTTCTTCCAACATAATTTTGAAAAACAATGACCGCTACCCGCAGAAATGATCGGCAGACCATATGCATAAGTCAAGGTGTCGACAACGACCCCATGGAGGACACTCAACCTAAAACGTTCAACTCCACTCCGACGACGAATACTAATAGCAAAGCCAAGTCAGTGAAGAAGAGATCGATTCTTCATTAAAAAGATTTAATTATGTGCTAGATTTATAAATGCTTCAAGAACTACCTATAGATTTGATGAACTATCTAACCGTGAAGTGTCCACCGCTCGCGTTGTCTCAGAAATAATAAATGTTTCCATCCATCTAGTCCTACCATATTGACCATCAAGCAGAATTCGTACGTAAAATTAAGGAAGTAGTAACTGAAGAATTTTACTTAGAATTAGTAGACAATTTAACTAATAGGAAGTTAAATAAAAAATAATTTGGAAACCATTAAATATTTTAGAAATAAATCTGCATTAGAAGCTTATTAACTCAATTCCATTCGTACTTAGGCCCTCTACAAAACATTACCAACGATCAAGATCTTGTAGATGTCCATAGATGACAAAATTAAATCTGAACTTATGGAGAAATATTCATCAGTAGAGCGCGTCATACGGTCTCACCACAAGAACAGAAAACAAATTCCTGTAATAGCAGTGGAAGTAACGAAAAGGAAAGTATTTCTTCTGGAATTGACTATGACTTTTCAAATCCAGTGCACCGCAATTTAATATGATGTAAGCCTGTTTCCAGTGCTATTGTCAGTGCACTTAAGTTTCCCGTAAGCTTTAAAATCATTCTGAGAAATGATAGCACGGCTATAGTGTCTGCACTAGATGTTAGAATCATAAAAAAAGTGTTTTTTTCAGTGTTCACGTGCACAAGTGTGTAAGTATTTAAATTATTGAATTATTTACTATTGACTAAGAAAATAAAGTATTAGATGAATCTAGCAATTATTAATTTGTGTGTATAATGGAGGAAGCAATTGAAGTTTTCATTTATTATGAATACATTTGACCACGATTATATCATTTGAATGTATGTAATTTTTATTTATTCTGTAACCCTACACTTTTCTGTAGAAACAAAGAGCAATTTAAAGCATTCTGGTACCTATGGCTTGCTTAAACGTTAGGAACGAGCCTGTCTACCCGTGTATATTTCGTGCTCGATTAACTGCTTCTTCAAGCGAAATGAGCTGCAAGCCCCGGAAGCTTTTTTTCAACGCGGTAGGGGTTGCTGCCCACGCTTTCTGAGAACTGCTGACACTTCAGTTTTCTCGCTCTTGCGGTAAATCGAGAGGAAAATTACGTTTCCTTTCTTTGCATACCCCCGCAGAGGGCTTTCTGATAATAGCGGATATTGATATTACATTGCTTCTGGGAGAAATTGCACTGAAGCTTCATTTTATACGTTTTCGTGACTTCTCTAGAAAGAATGTTGGTGTGGAAGACGCATAACTGAAAAAGATGCCTATCAGAGAAAATATGAGCTGTCGCAACCGCCAGCGTTATGGTCACGTGATCATCAAGAGGAACTGTGGCCGAGGTATCACCATCGGATGGATGTCGGTTCGTTGTGTCCTCAGCCGGGGTAGAGATTTTATATTAACTGCTGTAATATTTTGCTTCTGTGTTTCCATAGTCTCTTCCAAGAGAAATGCTGGAGCAGGACCTAATCCAACGAGTGTAGGAGGGGAGAGAGTGTGTCGGAGGGGGAGAGGGAGTGTCGGAGGGGAAGAGGGAGTGTCGTAGGGGGAGAGGGAGTGTCCTGATACCATGTAAATTATGTTTTGAAACGCGATCTAATTGGTAGTTTTCCTTGGTTTCTTCGATCAGTACCAGGCGAAGCTTGGAGATTTATCATAATAAACGAGTCGTGGATCGCCCATGATTTTTTCCCCTCACCCTTGACCCTTCCTCTGCCCTTTCATTACCACTTCCGCCTACACCTACGACTACACTCGCATCTACAAGACTTGTCAGGAGACCATTCGGTAGCAGGTGGTGGGAGAGTCCTGGTTAGGGGAAACCCCGTTAGCCGTCGTTAGGTCGGCGCCGGATCTCGCCATCCAGCGGGGAAAGATCACCGCCATCTACCGAGGAAAACATGCACTACACTAACGGGACTAATGACCAAACAGTTGACGCGCCCGGAAACACGGAAAAATCAATCAATCAATCTTTATCGGATGAAAATTGTTACCAAACACTGAGTAATAATTGACGCTACGGTGTGAACAGACCCGCGAATTCCGCCACCGCGTCTAGCGCGGAACTTTCCGCGCCGCATCCGCTGCGGATCTTCCGCGCCAGTCTGTGGGAGCCTTAAATGTGGTGCATTTCCACTAATGCGTAATTCTTCTGAAGTTTCGAAAATTGTAAAGGTAAATCTTCCGCAATTCTCCTGCTGAAAAGTGTGTTTCACGAGATGACTGAATGATTTTGTAGGATATAAATTGAAACGATATAGTGATACACAATATTTTTAAAAAAAATGAAAGTGTGTGATGTTTCATCACCAGTTCTCCCTCTTTTACTGGTTTCTTTTACAATTTAGTGATATTTACCACATTTTCTGTGTGTCATTAGTATTGCACAAGGAAAACAACTATACGATTTGTCATCTGTCAGAGCGTCTAGTTTAATTTAAAACGGGTTGAATTTTTTTATTGTTGTCAATGTATGCTAATAGCGCAATTAAATTACATGAGAATACTTCGTTTCACCGGCAGCTAATTCAAAACTCATTCTTCGGGTTTATTGATTTACCAAGAAGTACCACTATACTTGTGAACTGTGAATGCACCTTGGCAATAGACAATTGAAATGAGAGTGGGCTCGTCTTGTGATGATCCTTCGACTAAACCAAGAGAATGAATGTGCCACATTGTCCCTGTTCCTAATTCCGGTTACGATCGCTCGGCTTCCCCAGAAGTGGTGCTTGTATTCCCAGCGTTAATTTGATTGTAGGATGAGATTGGAACAGTTCGCTCTCAGCTTTCCTTCAATTGAGGCAACGGACCCTTCTCTGGGATTCTCACATGTTCTGTAATGTCCCTATTCTTTATTTCAAACCCGAAGCAATTTACTTCAACTCTAAACATCTCACTTACCAGATCTGCGTACTTCGAATTGCGTATTAATCCTTCAAACAAAGCTTCACATTAAAATCTTACCCATTTAAAATGTATTAGTCAACTACTTTAGATAATGAATGAAAAATATGAATAAAACTTTCAATTTATTATTATTATTATCATTATTATTATTATTATTATTATTATTATTATTTTCCATAATCTAATTTAAGTTCTCTTGAAACCCTTATAATATTTACTTATATGTCGGTTACAATATTGTCAGTAGATACGTTCATTCCTTTCGAATGAAGCTTGCCAATAAAAATATATAGTATCCTAGGCCGAATTCATTTAATTAAAAGTTATTAACTTTGTGGGTTTTGAGATTTTTTCACTTCTTTAATATTTAATATTGAAACATAAAAATACACAAAACATAAAATATGTACGTTTGTTACGTAAAAATTGTTTTCGAGGTGATTATTGCAATTCGCTTGCAATTGACAAGATAATGAAGCATCTTCTTGAAGTTGAGAAACCGGGTATTACATCTTTGTGCTTTTTACTTGGGTGATTTGTAATCATCCCATTTTTATTTTGTTTCATTCCAAAATAATCACATATTATTGCAGATTATGTAAAATGCAAAGGTTGAAGATCTGTGAAATACACATCTTCCCATAAAATGGATGTATAAAAATTCAATGATTTGTAGTGAAGTATGTGAATAAATTTAATTAACAATATTCCGGCAACATGTGACTTTTGGAAAGAAAATCGTTTTACGAATGTTGAACACAAAAATTATTTTTAGTAAATAACTTAAAAGCATATTTTAAAAATACTTTCGTGATCATGACCTGGAATGAAAATTCAGAAGTGTGTTTCTAAAATTCCAGAAAAGTTAGCAAATATCTCGAACGTTACTTGCGTCCTTGAGAAGGTAAAAAACATTACATTTTACAAACTATTTCTGAATCCCTAGTACTTGTATTATATGGCGAATTTGGAGATGGTTAAAAATTCTAGAACTTTCTTCACTGATAGTTTTTGATTCTCCGACAAGCCGATCGTGAAAAAAAGGCATGTGCGGTCACATGTTTTAATAAAAGAATTCTGGAATTTGTATCATATTGACTGAGAACTCAGTAAAATAAAGAATGTAAATCAACTCTGTGCCATTCAAGATTCTCCTAACATAAGTAGTGAAAATAAGTTCATTACTTTCCAGTAATTAACGCTGACTAGTGGCCAGTAGCAGCAGCAAAAATGCGGCTGACAAAACACAGAAAATAATTTTCCAATTCCAAAAATTAGAAAACACACTGCTCAAGAACAACAAATAAAATAATATCAAATAACTGCAATAAATAAAGTATTTTAACAAAATCAGAATTCACGTACACTTCTTTAACGTAATAGTATACAAACTCTACAACCAGTAGAGCACTTTACCTAAGAGGAATATCAAAATGTTGCTGTTCCATACATGTGAATAGCAAATGTTTAATGGCGGGCGGCATTTGCCTTAGTACCTCGCTGACCCTTGACGTCAGCATAAGCGTGACGTGCCATAAGCAGTGACCCACTGAGAAACAGCATTCAGTCAGCACAAGCAGTGTAACATAGGCGTACTAACTGAATGAAATATTTGCATTTTTCATTAAAACTTGGAACAGTTCCATTGTTTTTGGATTCCCCCCCCCCAGTTCCTAGGTATCTAATAAAAACATAGGTACATGTCCATAGGTTGCATAGTTTTCTTTGAATTTCTGCACGTATTGGAAATTAGCAATATAGATATTCTATTTTCAATATTTATTTCCTCTACAATAAAATATACTTGATTTGTGAGAAAAATAAATACATTTTCTCTCTTTAATGTGTCTATATTATATTAAGCATATACTGATACAATGATCAGAAATTTGTGAACAAATGCTGACTTTACAACTTTCAAAAAATGAAACCTCAAATATTAATAGAAAAATACGGCTCACAGAGGATCTATTACTGCACAAAATATATTACTACCCATCAGAGATCGCTTTTTGCGACAATTTCTTCATTTTTGGTATGTTGTTAATCGGATGATCCGGTTTACTTCTATATAATTGCTAGATAATAAGAAAATGAAAATGGAAAGCTATTTGCAAACAGTAAGCGACTGTTTTAGTAGTAATGACTTGTAATAAAAAACTAGAGTTCATGACATTACTTCGTTTAGTATCGTCTTATGTGGAGTTTATAAATAATTATTAAATGACAAATCGAAATTATCAGCATATCTACATTAATAAGAATTGACTGTACTTCATTTTATATTTTTTAGAAGTGTTTTATTACTTTTTAGACTGTTTTTGTTTCAAGGTTTCTAGTCAAGGTTTCTATTTAATTTATAAAGAGACGCTTATTTTCGTAATGCAAGATATGCATCGAATAATACCTATCAATACCGCTCAAAACTGAAGCGAAATTTGCGCATACGGCTCCGGAAAAGCTAGACGCACTCACCGCAAACTTAGTATCGGCATACTCTTTAAGGTTCACTCCCACGACAGAAAACATCTGTAGAGAAATTTCTGATTGACCCGTTTATCACCGCCCCGTTACCAGTATGATTATATCTCTCCAGACAACGTAAAATAATTAATCAAGAAAGTCAAAATCAAATCTTATCCTGGAATTGATACCATGTCTAACCCTGCTCTAAAACACCCCCCGCCACATGTACTTGCTTATCTAACTGCTATCTTCAACAGCTGTCTTCGACTCAAGAGTTTTCTTTCCATGGTGGAAAAAATCAATAGTCATTCCCATTTTAAAATTCAATAAGTTTCCAAATCTCAAGTTACAGAGATTTTAGTCTCTTACCAGAATTTGAAACATTTTACGAAAAGCTGATCTTAATCAGATTAAACGCATACCTTAATAAAATAAATGCAATTTCGTCACTTAGACTTGAATTCTGTCTTTTTTACTCTTCCACTCACCAACTATTAAGAATTGTGGAAGAAATCGCTCTAGTTTATTAACAATTCTGCGTAGCGGTCTTCATAGGCTTCACGCAGGCGTTTGATAAAGTTTGGCATAGTGGACTGTTATTGAAGTTACGTGTCTCCCGGAAAAATACATTCAAATAATCAAATGCTTTCTGGGTAATAGATTTTTTGCAGTAAAAATAAACAATAACTTTTTCCACCCTTCCCCTATTCTTGCCGGTGTTCCCCCAGCATCCTCCTTTCCCCAACCCTCTTTAGAATCTTCACGGTGGATATTCCTTGATTATCAAACTGTGCTACGGCTCTCCTGGCTGATGACACAGCTATCTTCATGTCCAACGACTTAATCTCAGACGCAGTAATTGACCTGCGACAACCGCTAAATATCATTACTGATTGGACAAAAAAATGGCTTACAGTTGAACCACTCAAAATGCGAAATCAAAATGTTTACCCTGCAAAGAGCAAATACCCCTCTCCCTTTAAAAATAAAGATGTTCGGTCGGTTTTACACACCACGTTTTGTTCAAAAATAACTTATTGCGTTTTAAGGTCACGCCATTTATTGCAAAATAATAACAATCAGAACTGCAGCAAAATACCTACCATAAATGTGCAAAACTTTCTATTTTAGATTATGTTATTTTACGTGGAAATTCTCTCATGATGCCTTTATTCTTAATCTTCTCGGGGAAACTCGAACAGCAGAAAATAATTATCATCTTTTCCTTCTCACGTCAAGTATGAAGCGAAGAGGGCTCTTGTTAATTAAAACAAAACATGATTTTAATAATACACAACACATTCATTCTCACATCCATGCATTTGTATGAGACCTAATATCTAGGACGAAGGTATAAAAAGAAATTAAAAGTTGAACACAACTTTCATATGAACCTAATTAAACCGCGAAAAGTAACAAGGGAGGAAAAGAAGGAAAAACGCCTCCAGCGAACACACTTTCTGCAGGCTCTTTCCTTTAGTTTTATGCAAATGTAATTTAACGCCATTTGCATTTGCTTTATTTCATCCGCGTAACACTGTTTTGAAGTATACATGGGTTTTCTCATTCGCTGGGAGCCAGGTCTCAATTTGAAAGTAAGACCGGACTTAATCCAAGAATTAAATTCAGACGGCGAATGAAATCCGCTCGGCAATATTCGTTCCGGTTCGATAAATGCAGAAGGCGGAGAGCGAACACAGGCGAAGGCCGACCCCCCTTGTGAAATGAAAAGCTCAGTTTCTCGGTAATGGCAGGGGAAGTGCAATTGACTTCAAATGCTTTGAAGTATCTTCCAACGAAAACGCATGAATCATTAGCGACGTACGGATGTAATATTAGAAGAATATTAATTATAAGTAAGAAGATTATTAATATCGCGTTTTCCACGAAGTCCTCTAACGTTCCCATTTGTAAAATATTGAATATATTCAACATTATGCTTTGTAGTGTTAAATATTAACTTCTCTACTAAGTACCCTCTTTACCAACTTCTGTATCCAAGAACGATCCAATATTATATACGACTTATGGAGAAATTCGGTGAAAAACTTCTGAAAATTGCACTAAAAATCTTGTAGACGGAAATTTTGCAGCAATTAAGAGTTTTGTGGGTTTGCTACTGCAGTTTCCTACTGCGAAGGCGAGAAAAAGATACCTCTATGTACTTAATATAAATTGTGGGCGAATCACTGGTGAGAATAAAAGATCCAACATTCCTAGCAAATTCTCTGAACCTGCGAACTGCGATGCATTGCCTAGGGACGAGGTCTTCATTCATTAAGTACGTGCGTACTCTACAAAGGCATGTCACGAGGGACGGATTCTTCGAAAAGGGATGAAGTCCGGGCAGCTGAACCAAACGAGAATTCCAGGAAGGAGATTGAAGGGAGCGCTAGCACCTGAGTTCAAGAGCGAATGACGGACTCGTAACACTAACGGACGCCATGAGCAGAAACTGCAGGTGAGGTCAGCACCAGAGCAACTCCTTTGATGGTAGCAATGAAGTGGACGACGACATAAAATTGTTTGAAAAGATTTTGCGGTGATGGAAATGGATTTGTAGGTGCAAATGGTTCAGAATAAATGTCCGGAAGTAGAAAGAATTATCGTTGAAGGAGAAGTCGTACAACGACTTTGAAATCTACTCAGAAAATCAGAACTATAGTGTAGCCTAGATAAATATTTCATAAATGGAAGAAGTAATTGGATATGAAAATGAAAAAAAGACACCAAATGTAATTATTGTGGAAGTTATGATAACTAGGTAAAAAATTGACAAAATGTAGAAAAGGCTCTCTCTTCTACAAATGGATTTGAACATTGGTTTAGCCTGCCAGATATCGCAAAATTTGTTATCCATTGCCTTAGACACTCTCAACCGGATTTAACCTTGGTAAATGCTTTGACATGTATTGAATTATTGTTTAGTAATTTGTTTACTTTTTACTTTAGTAAAGCTTTTATTTTGAATATTCAAATAATGGCTTATAATTTTAATTTATAAACACAGTAACTAAAAGTAAAAACCAACGAGGTAAAAAATCGTAATTTGCTCCATAATAACATAAAGATTGACCAGAGAAATAGAATCAAGCCGAAATGAGAGGGAAAAGAGAGAAACTTTGAGTATTGTAAACGTGGCAGAATTGTGAATTATAGTACTGTATTTTCTCCAATGTAAGTCCCCCTTGTTTTCCCAAACATTCTCAACAAAAATTAAGAGAGTGGGCTAATTTGCTAGTATCTTAAAAAGAAGCCAAATGATTTTTCAAGAAATTTCTAACTTTTCAAAAAATGTTGGAAGTGGATAGATATTTTATTTTCAACATTTCGCCTGCAACTTTTTCACCCCCCCCAAAAAAACTCGGGAAGCTAATACGCAAGGGAAGCCTATTCGTATTTTATTAGTGAATTGAAGAATGAATAGATCGAATACTTAAAACTTGAATTTATACAGGCAGTATTATTTTCTCCAATTCAGTCAAAGAATATTGTGTTTCTCCTATCAAAAAGAAATAACATATGATAATAAAATCAAATGAAAGGGAATGAAATATGTAGTGTCATTGCGAGAAAAATCAATAATGACTATATTTTAATTACATCTGTTGTTTTTTAAAAACTTTTTAAGGTCGCTTTATAACATGGAAGTCATCAGCGACCACTATCATTATACAATTTTATGGAAAAACGTAATAGTTAACTTTTTACAAAAACATTCAATCTAGGGTGTTACAATATTCTTAATTACACATGTTTTTTCAGTTTTGTTATTTTGTCAAAGTTTTATCATTTTGATACACCTGCCTGTGGAACTGAGTATTGTTTTATATTGACCAATATTATTACCTCCTCCCTGCGGAGTAGAGAGAAAGTTACGTAATGCTGCCCAAAAAACGGCGAATTTGTGGCCAGAAAAGTTTATGACTCTCCTGATAACAAAAAAGTGGAGAAATCCATTTGCTAAATTTAGGAAAATCTTCTCTAACACGTGGTGTAGACAGAACCCATATTTTGTGGGTCCTTGATACGGAATAATCGAATGACGGCCAAACTGTCTGTCCGTCCGTCTGTCTCTGTGTTTGTCTAACAAAAATTTTAAAGATAGAGATTCTTTCTTAATGAAATGTGTTCCTTAAAGATTCATTTTGAAATAGGGCCCGTACATTTTTTGGAAATTTGAGTACCTTTCGTGTAATTTTATGTGAAAATAAGGGCAAGAAAGTACGTGTAATTTTAGCATAACTAGTTTTATATTGAAACCGTGATAATTATTATTCAAATGTAAACTAATAAACTAAATAAACTGATAAACTAATTTTCAAACCAATGAACATTTTGAAGTCAAATATTTTTTGGTTTTGTAAGAACATGTGATACATGGCTAGAGTGCATTGATGTAGGTGTAAATGGGTGACATATGAATGAAACAATCTGAATGGATGTTGCTAAACCTAACAAGGTGAATCTAATGATATAGGTGGCGTTTCGTAGCAGAAGCGTCATGAGAGCCAACTGACGCAAAGATAGTTGTAGCAAATAACAGCAAAGAAGGCAGGAAAGAAAGGTGGTAGAGAAGCCTCAGAAAAAACTGCAAATGCATCTCATGAATTGAAAATATGATAAAATAATATTTATCTGTAAATTTTAAAAAGCTCGTTACTGCTTAAAATGCTTAAAAATGAACGCCACTTTTATTTTTAAATGAAGTAATTAGCAAGGTTAAGTGTGAGTACATAAATAAAAGTGTGAAAACTTGTAATGATGAGTAAAGGAACTTGTGAATGAGCGTTGAAATGAAAGAATGAATGATCGAATGACGAATGAATGACCGAATGATGAATGAGTGAGTGAGTGGCGAGTGATGAGTGAATGAGCGAGTGACGAGTGAGTGAGCGAGTGACGAGTGAGTGAGCGAGTGACGAGTGAGTGAGCGAGTAGCGAGTGAGTGAGCGAGTGGCGAGTGAGTGAGCGAGTGGCAAGTGAGTGAGCGAGTGACGAGTGAGTGAGCGAGTGACGAGTGAGTGAGCGAGTGACGAGTGAGTGAGCGAGCGAGTGAGTGAGCGAGCGAGTGAGTGAGCGAGTG
>BLKR01007561.1:0-35211 GCA_011170035.1 Teleogryllus occipitalis
AAATTAGGTCCTCCTCTTTATTAAACAAATGCTCAAATTCCTTTTGGCGTTGGCGGAAAAAACTTACTTTGGTGTCATCAAGCAATACCTTTCATCCTTTCAATCTCAAGGCGAGTAATTCTGGCTTGGTTTTACTTAAATCAAGATCCCAAAATAATCATTTAAATCCTCCTGTTTACAAAGTGAGGTTCACTTATAGCAACATCTGCAAAATCTGGATCATTCTGTAATTCATCTTGAACATCGAAAAATTCTTCAATCATTGTTGTTATTTAAGGTCGCATCAACATCTAGGTCATTAGCGACCACTATTGGGGTTAACGGTATGGTAACTATGAAGATGAAACGAAATGATAAGGGGTGAAAGGACGAACACAAATACAACCGTGACCGAGGTGGGACTCGAACCCGCGACCCTTCGGTGCGAGATCACTACGGCACTACTGCCTTAGCGATCTCGGCCACCCGGTCTTCAGTAATTGTTGTCATCTGGTGGAGTTGGTATAGGAAGTCCTGGGCCATGAAGCACCGATCGAATTGCTGAATCTAAAGACGGATATTTAACAGTGTGTCTGGACTTATTCCAGATATATGTCAAGCAGAAGTAGTAGTCTGTCAACTGATACTTAGGTTCGCGCCATATCATTGGTACTGCAAAAGGCAAATGACGGGATCCTTTCATCCAGCCAGGTAAGTGTTGCACATTTGGCAGAACAGATTTTTGGAGTCCATGTCTTGTTCTGATCTATTTCGTTGTTGAAATAACAGACATAAGATCTTATTAGAGGAGTAAAATTTCGCATATGCGCTTTGATTCAGCTCACCACACACGTAAAAGATGTTTTATCATTAACGAACATCACACTTCTACACTACACCTTGTAATACAGTGGATAGTTACACACTTCTATCACAATTCATTTGACAACAGAAGAGAGAACAGAATTAGCTTCTTTCTTTTAAAAAACCTATTCATCTGCAAACTTCTCCTTCAATCATAGTTTTATACGGTAATGTCACTGTCATTGTTGTAACTCGTGAATTCAAGGTTCAACAATCACCAAACGTTATAAGTCCATTGCTCACACAATGAAATAAAATTTAAATGTAAAATACTTATTCTAATCAGCATCTTGTATACCACAAATGTTAATAAACAGGAAAAAATATTTTGACAATTACAAATAAATGGTGGGTGATGGAAAATTTTTGACTTCAGTTTTGGAATCAACAGATGAAACACCATGCGGAACATCAGAAATTGTTTATGTAACAAAATCATTGTTCACCAGTGATATTAATGACTGCCAACGTATGTATCGGTACGTCAGAGTTTTATTTTAAGCAGTAGAACAAAATTTATTACAAACTCGCATAATCTTCATAGTATGTAAAGAACTGTATAAATGAGTGGTTCATGGGTTAAGAAAAAATTATAACTTTTTAAAATTTTTTTTAGATTTCCTTCAAGCAAATGAAGTCATGCAATGAGTCCCACTCGTATTTATTTCTGTAGATTCATGTGTATGTAAGTCCCCGTGAAAAGGTTTGATTTGATAGATTTTCGTTGAAACAGTACAAGCTGTAGGTGACCTATGGGGGAGATGTGTACTCTGCGCACGTTTTCTTGAGCTTCAGCCTCTCAATTTCAATTTTAACTTCATTTTAAATTCAGTTTAAAACCTTCGTCTGAATATTGCAAATATATAATTCTTTATAAAAACGCATTTATTTCCAAATTTAAATATTACTGAACTTGCAAAGTGAAATAAGGTCAACTATATCTCAATTGCGAATAGTCTAATTAGGCAGTCTGTTGATGTTTGTTAACTGAAACTATATCCAGAAAAAAATGTATACTTATGTTTTTTATAATATAGAAAAAACATCTGTACTGCAACGAATACTATGTTACTACACTGAATACTATATATTTCCATTGACATTTCTATTTTTTATCAAAAAATCAATTAACTAGTGGCCCGCAGCGGCAAAAATACTGCAGTCGGGTGTACATAAAATGGGGTCCTGGAGCAGCGAAAATTGGCTGTTCTGGAAGTCACGCGTGAATACTGAAGCTTCTTTTTTCCTCGTCGCATGACAGCAATTGTCGTAAGTAGTGACGCAATGAATATGAGAACGTACCCGGTACAATCAGGTTTGAGAAATTGCCGATTAGCACAATTAAATATTTGCATTTTTAACTAAAATCGGAATTGTTTAATTGTTTTTGTATGTTTTTAGTCATCCTGGGTATCTAACAAAACCATTGACATCTCTCACATTACCAGAAGCTGCTCATTTTCCCCGTAATTAAGCGTATATCCTCAATTGGTAATAGAGTTTGATTTGTAAAACAACTTTTTAAGTAAAACGTCACACTAGCAGAACAATAATATAAAAATAATGGAATTCAGTATTGATATTTTCTAGAAAGATAGAGAAATTACAACAATTCTTGTATTGAAATATTCCTTTGCAAACAATCTCTGTAGGCAACAGCGCCGAATATTGCTTACGCTTTCTAGTAGTAAGCAGTACATAAAAAACTAACTAACTTGTGGTATATAACAAAGAAGATAATTATAATGACAGCCGTGTCAGTCCAATACAGTGCATGTAACTAAGCACAAATGAAATCGCTTTCACAAAAGTCATGAAGGGTCTCTTGTTAAAGATCACTTTGTAGTATGCATTCTGGGTCAGCAAGAAAGTTTCCCTTCGAAAATGACTTCCAACAAATATGACACTCGGAGAAAGCCTTTCCTTTCCCGCCAAGATATAAATATCTTCTCGCTTCACCTTCACATGCCGATCACCGAAAGGTAGCAAGGAAGAAGCACTGCGTAGCAGGCCATTAAGCGAATAGTCAGCCCAATTTAGTCATATGGACTGTGAGAAAATGTGAACGGGGAAGTGAAGTGACACGACCAATAAAGCATTTTCTATAAAGTAGTGAATATTGTTAAATATAATAATGAAAAATGAAAATCAAAAGTTATAAGCTACATAGTTTAAAAAAACTTTTGCAGTTTTTAATGGACCCACCCGATCTTGTTCCATTATCTACAATGATTTTCTGAGAAGGGTTGCCTCATTGCGAAGTCTGGAGTTCGAACATTTTCAAGGATAAATTGGATTCATTTTTCCAGGGCTAGTCAAATTATCGTAGCTGAGACTCGTTCCGTCGGTGACTTCCACTATTCACTGAGTAAACACCCAGGCATTATAAGCTATTTGGCTACGAGTCGTGTGTGACAAAACATTTCCCATTAGTTACATCCTCTCTGTATTACTTTTCACATTTCCTAGGTTTAGAGGACACTACTCGCAGTTCAAAGTTTGCAGTTACACTCGGTACAATTTTGTACTCCCGAGTACAACTTTGAATTGTAACCTAATAAACTTTGTAAACTAAACGTAATCTACACCTGCACTCGTTGATTAAAAATTAATATTGACTTCCAACTATAGGCCGTGTATCTTTACTGTACATTGCTTTTTATATAAGTAGATATTCTGAGTTGCATATTCCTTCGTTTTTACACAGTTTTGTATATCTGTACTAACTTGTAATATTTCACTGGGTGTATTTCTTAGAAATGCACGTCTTCTGTTTTTAATTTCGTCATAGCTTGTATACTGCATTAAAAATGTTTGCATAAACGTCTACTAAATCTACTACTGAATATTCACGATCAAGCTTATGTAATCCTATAGAAACTAATGGGAACATCGACAGAGGAAAAGTTCAACGAACTGCGTCTCCGGTTGAAGCTTCACCTGCACATAGTGCACCGAACGGAAATAGTCAATTGCCTTTCACCACCAAGAGTTGGCGCGTCAATTGAGACGTGCCTCTCTTGCAACAACTGTCAGTCATTGTCTCCTTGCTTATTGTCACGTCTCATGGAATTCGAATTCCATTTGCAAAGACATGTATGAAATCGGTGCAAGGGAGTCAAAACCTTTAAAATCGACTCTTGTTTTCAGGGTCACACAATTTTTGGTATTTATTCCACAATTGAAGATTCAATTACTCATAAGAAATTTCGTACTTAGTATAATTTAAATGTAAATATCGGTTGCAGGAAAAATTATAAAGTTAATCAAGCCTATAGCTTTTCCTTTTATAACTTAATTATAATCATTAAGTTTTCAGGAACTTTTGAAAAATAGAAAAGGTGTACAATATAATACAAAGTTATGAAAATGAAATATTGAAATTAAATGAAAACTACCCTAATGTTAAATAGCATATTCATTAAACTATTTGCTTTAACAACTATTAGTATATTCGAAGATGACTAGTACTATTTAACACCTTATATGAATATGAATAATTCCAAATACGTAAGTTTGTGACCAACATACAAGGTTTGAAAAGAACGTCCGATTTACACCATTCTAATTACTATATACATATTTACAGAGATATTTAAAAGCATATTATTGGAATATGTCCACGTTTCTACTACAAATTAGTAGTCCTCAAGTTAACTCCCATACTTGAAGAGGACTATAATATTCTTTGTAAATATTTTTGGGAATATGTTAGGACTTAGAAATTGTTAATATTTTTTTAAAATTAAACATATTTTTTCCAATTCAAAATAATAAAAAATCCCTCATGTTTTAAGCAAAAACCCATTTTAATTAATAGATCGAGCTATTTTTAGGTGTTTTTAGGCGTAATCAGGTAGGAGATAGTAGGAGCTCAGATAACAAAACTTCAGAAGCAAAGTTACAACAGGTTGCTAATAAGAGTAATGCCAGGGGCTAATTTCGTTAAAATCAGCTGATTATACACCTGTTTCAAATATCTGAAAAACTTGAAAGAAACATTAGTTTTTTTAATTTAATAATGAAAATTAGTTTGTACGTACAATTTATCAAAAATAATGTTAATTTTTAATTTCAGTATTGATAATACGGAATTAATCTGTGACAATATTACCTCCTTAATTCAGTATATACAACGTAGTTTTTCACATTTTCTGAACGTTTTCGCATATCAGTGTCTGGACCGCTCTTGCTGATATTAACAAATCAATGTTTATAATAATTAATTAATTGACATTCAAGTACTTGCTAATTGACTTAACTAATATAAAATTAATTATGTTAATGATTACAGCTTTGAGATACAATGAGAGCTAGAAGGAAAAAAGAGACATTTTGAAATACTGCGACTAACACTTTTCTCTTCCATGAATTCCACAGTAATTGACCAATATTCATAGCAATTGCGTGGAATTCGATTCCTGCTTTCAGAGGAGGAAGCCGATTGACTACTGAGGCTCTGGGAGCTTCATTCTACAACGGGAAGACGAAACCCCGAGAAGAGATATGGTGAAAATCTGGATTTATTATGAGGTATTGCTTGCAGTTTTTTTCAATGTGATTTCACCCGAAACAGTTTAGTTTTCTTCGTCGCTGTTATTATGTAACACCATAAACATTAAGATTTTTCATACTTAATACCTAAAGTGAATAATTTACAAGCCAATGACTTGATATAAATCGCGTCGTCAACAAACAGGCGTAGGAGGTAACCTGCAGCGGTTTCCTCTTCTCCCACCCCGGGGGAACAGTTCGAAGACGGCTGCGGAATAAGTCGCGAAAACAGTAATTGCAGATGAAGAGCAGATAATGATAGCGTCACGCACGGACGACCGGGCGTAGCGGGGCAACGTGAGGCCGTCCACACGTGCAGAACCAAGCGGATCTCAGCACTGTTTCATTGCGCTCCGCCTGGAAAGAACGGGGCGAGAGCCTGAGCAAAAAGAGCCAGCGTAACCTTGAGAGCCACTCATTTACAAGTGCAGAGTGGAAAGAAGCCCGAATGTATACCTCGTCCGAACGAAGAACTTCTGAGAAATTCTTGGCGCGTAACGTAATCTTCGGCACAAATTCACGCAACGTACAATGAAGTTTGATTGGCCGTGGAAGCACGTTGTTTACTCCGGGATGGTAATTTGATCTCGTATTATTCCTACTTTTGAAATCGTAATTTTCATAAATCAACGCTTGTTAGTTTTTCCTTTAATATTTCACTTCCACCACACGATATGCGTACGTGCTAAGTTGTAAACATAATTATAAACATAGTGGTAAACATGACACATCATGGGAGAGTATCAAGAGAGCTTGGATTAGCTTGAAGGTGACCGTTTTACAAAATATCTTCAAATTTATTTGACAATTGATTTTACACGACCAAGCAAATACATAAAACTTTGACTCTACACCTCCATAAAATTACTAAATCGTGGTCATGCTTGTACAAGAGTATAAGTAAACTCACGAGAAAGAATCCTTTTCACTCAAAATAATCTTCACGCCAATAGAAATATTGATGGAACGTAGCCTCGTCTTGTATCCCATTGATTTCTATTTGATATGGACTTATTTTATCACTCGGCCATTCGAAGACGAGTCTCCTCTTCCGTGTCTAATGGCTATTCGTAAAGGAGAAATACAGCGTTTAGTTTTATTTTTTTTCTATGTGATAATAATTACTCATTTATTCTTTTTCTGTTAATAGTTGTGCAGAACAATTGTAGGCGTTTCTTATGTGTAGGCTAATAGGAATAAGACGTGTATACTAATGTAGATATGTAGAAATAAGACATGTATACTCGGAAACAAAAATGTATAGTTTTCAAATGTTACTAATCTCGGTAATTTATTCAACATTCAATTATTTATGGTTAAAGTGTGGGGAAGAGATTCTGGAACTCAAGCTTGTACTTTTTCCCCATTCGTGGCATACAGTTTTTACTGTTCTGTGACAATCAATCCAATCAAAATGTAATACAGAATAACAAGGGACACTTACCAACTAATTGCTCTTTTACAGGACGAGAAAATATAAAAGCAAACGGACATGCACTACTTTCAATGGATTCTAAACTTCAAAAAATTGGGTTGATATAAAATTCAATAATTGTATGCATTTGAAGCTCTTAAAGTTATCAAAATGATTCAATATGACTTGGGAAAACGAAAAAAATCAATCAACTCAACATTTCTTTACTTAACGTATTTCATATTTACCTTACAAATTACAGTAATCCCCGATAAAAAGGGCAAATATTATATAATACGTGCGTAATAAATTTGAAAAATGCTGATTCTCAAATACAGATATGTAAGAAATATTTTTTCTATAAGACATTTCTCACGTTATACGTAGGCGGCCAAGCCACTGCATATGAGAAAGTTTCGTGGCCAAAATGCGCGTAACTCCAACTTTAAGCGGATTTTCGTATCATTAACATTTATAATGTCTTAATTAATTCTAATTGCACCAAGACTACATAAGCATCAAAGCTACTAATGCAAATTAGCAATAAATTAAATATTGTCGGTATCACAAGCATTGCAATTTTTCCTGTTTTCGAAGAGTTGAAATATTAGAGTATTTTATGAGACATTTTCCCAAAAATAATAGTCAAGGTTTCAGCTATTTTCAAACAGTCAATATTTGCACAATATGTCAATTTTTATGTCATTAAAAGTTAGGCAGTCAGTATGAATGTATTTCATGTGGATCGAAAAATCTATTGATTAAATTAGTCTAAGATTTATGATACCCAATGTCTTTGTGACGGTGCGTGAGATTGAACACACGTAGAGGAGTGTAGAAGCGACTGCCGGTGTGAGCGAAGAGAAGGAAAGGAGTGAGAGAAAAGAGGTTAGGAGAGCGCAAGAACGATATTATTGAATTAAAGAATAAGTGGAACTAGGAAGTAACATATCATTTTTTAAATCAACATGGAGTGAATGAGTCACATTTTCTGAGAACCCTTTAATATATGAGCATATCCCATTTCAAGTATCGGAGTTCCATGAATTTGGCAAATATGAATGTGCAAAGAAGTCAAGTACTTTGAATTTATCCCATTAAGTATTTTGAAGGTCTCATACGCAATCACAGTAATAAAGGCTACGTTAATGTGACTAGCATCAGGAACCATTATTTGACCACTCTTAACTAATTCGAAAAATTATATGGAGAAAATATTCACGTTTTAATTAATGAGCAATTTCCCGAGTACGTTTAGATCAATTCGTAAGAAAAGTGATCAACAGAAACAGCGATATTCTTACCAACCCTCCCGAATGTTGTATTTTGCGCTACCAAAAGGAAGACTTCATCCATAATAATGAATGTGATTAAACGGCAGTTATGTTTTTTACCTTATATGAAAAACACCGATATATTTATACCAACTTTTTGTTAAAGTAAGTAGTTGGACGCGTTTCTAAGTACAAGAATAAATTAGGTTTTGAATGAAAATCAATGAAGGACAAGGTAAAATGCTTAAATGACCACCATTTCCATGACCACTAATTTCCCTTTCCTCAATTCTGGCACATCACTCCTCCCGCATGACCTTCCTGACCTTAATGAGCTCACACGACCCCGGTGCCGACGGAGAGAGATCGATACTTGGCAAATACTGTGTGTCTGGCCCTGAACACACATGATTATACGTTTCAAAATCATTGAATAGATTTTGTCATAACTCTCGCTATTGCTTCAGAGGCACAATTGGTCTTGTATGGTTAGGGATCAATTGAATGTTTGATACTGATCCAGAAGAATTTTTCTTTTCCTTTCGTTATAATTTCAATTGAAATATTTCATAATTTTCATTTGTAACTTTGAATTTTTGGTTACGATTGTGTTTTGAAAAATGACGTATGTCTTATGGAGACATCAAAAGATATAGAGATCAAAATATAACCCTTATTTAATAATTACTTATAGTCAATAGTGACACTCCATTTATTTGTTTATTCATTTATCACATGAGCTACTTTAGACTACGTTCGTTTAACCCGGTTGCGTGCTTTCTCTTTCTTTTCTTTAAAAAAATTATTTCTTTTTACTAATTAGAGAGTATTAGTATGAGTACCATTAACCTCTCTGACTCCAAGCATTCTTTTGAGGAATCACTGCTTAGGTGGCTGTAGCAACTTCCTTTCGCCGAGCAGGCTGAGTCTGGTGAGGTTCACGCCGCAGCCACCATCACCGTGGCACCTACCATGGTTCCCCCAGTCTGACTCCCAAATGGCCCATGAGCCCGTATTTTCGGACAGGTTTTCATGGCTTCTGATCCAAGCAGACTGAAAGCAGTTTTGGAAGCCACTTTTGACGCTAATTATGAATCCTCAGTCCGTCTTGATTGCGTTATTGATCCGCGGCCGTTTTGATTTTGATTTGCCCATCAGGTCAGGTTTCTTAGAAAAATAACTGAGCCATGTTTCGTAATTTTCAACCAAAAATTGTTACTTTATATAGAAAAATATCAAAACTCAAAAATAAAGAGCAGTGGAACTGTGTCTTTTGTAAATTTTTGGGTCTCACGTTTAAGAGACCAACAGTAATTGCTCAGCATACCTTCGTCTATAAAACCTTTGTAATTTTTCCCGATTCTTTGTAAATCTTGGTGTAGAAGTTTTCCTCGTTCGTCACAAGTATCGCCTAAGTTAGGGAAGTAATGCAGATGAGAATTAATAAAATGGATCTTCAGCAATATTCGAACACACATCTTGCGGCAATTATTCAAAAGATTTGCAAAAATTCGCTTAAAGTTGTTTCATCATCAGTCTTCTAATACCTGATCACAGAAAACACTTTTAATTTTGGGAAAGAGTTTTATCAAAAAATTGAAACCCGTTCTATCTCGGTCAAAGGTTGATTGATTGAGTGCTAGTGATTCCGGGTGCATCAACTACTGAGGTCATTAGTCCCGTAAGTGTAGTGCATGTTTTTCATCGGGGTGTCGGTCATTTCCCCCACTGGATGGTGAGATCCGGCGCCGACCTACCGTCGACTAGCGGGGTTTTCCCCAACCAGGTATTTCCCACCAGCATGGCACCGTCCCAGCCGGGACACGATCTAAGACCCCGAACGGTCTCCCGGCATGTGGTAGTGTAGTGCATGTTAGTGTAAGTGTATGTGTAAGGGGTGAGGATAGGACATGGAAGAGGAAGGAAAGATCGCGTGCGGTCCGTGGCTCGTTTTTTAGGGTACTGCTCCGGCATTCACCCGGTGTTAATCGGAGAAACAACGTAAAACTACCTATCAGAGCAGCCGGCCACTGGAATTCTCCTCCAGACAGCGATTGAATTCGACCTAGCTGAAAAGCCAGTGTCGAAAACCCTGCCGCCGACGAGACTCGAACCTAGGACTTCCCGGTCAGATGCACTGCAGTGACATCAGTTGATGGGCTGAGCCACCGCTCCCGGTTGGCATTCATGAAATTTTGTATATGACCTAGTTCAATGTGTAACGGTGGAAATAACACACGAGTTGGATCAACAAGTGGTGTAGCAGAGATACTTTTTGCCCTGGTGTATTATGGTGATGAAATGGCCAATTTGTTTTCATTTGGTGTGTGTGGGGGGGTAATGATATTCTGTAGCGCGACTATCTCCTAGACAAAGAAAGCAACTGCATTTCGTAATGCCAGATTACATCTCCAACAACAGGCCAGTTACCTGAAAATTAGTATAAATCAACTTTCATTACATTAAAATATTATTTTGACATGTTTACTACACCAATTTAATATCTTCAGTTTGCCACAAATTTTCCAGTTGGGTTCGTCATATTTGATATTCTTCCATATTTCAATCATTGACTTATAATTTTCTTTGTTGTTGTGTGTGAGAGAAAGAGGGATAGATGTTTCTTTATTTCCATTGTGCAAGAGAACGGCTTTAAGACTATATTTTAATCCGTCAATGGAGAGACGCTATGCTTATTGTACGGTTGTTATATCGCTTATAACACATCTCATTAATTTTTGAGAAATACGGCATCAACGCTTCATTCCCGTTTCTGTAAAGGGTAGCTCTCGATTCTCCGTCGAGATATTTTCATTGTTGCATTTGCGAATCTAACAATTCTGCATTTTGTTTTGATAGTAGCAAGGCTCGGATCAAATCACTCAGTTCAGCTTGCAAAAGTAAATATTTTTCTTCCATCACAAATTCACCATTACCCATGTTTGCATCGGAATTCTTTGATGTGAAAGAGCTCGTATCGAATAAATTGGGCCCGTTGGACATGTTTGCCACGTGGGCACGTTTGCTCCGTGGAATGCTCTTCGACACTGATGAAACTTCGGGATATTTCAATGACTTAATATTTTTGGAATTTCTGCCCACTACGTTTGTCAAGTATCAGTGTGGTTCTGCAATTCTCTCCGAAAGATCGGCGATGAAAATGAAAAATACATTCTCTCGCCCACCGGCCATTTGTACAGCTTGGTTCGACACCCGTTACAGAGCATTGATTGATTGATTGATTGATTGATTGATTGATTGATTGTTAGTGATTCTGGGCGCGTCAACTGCTACGGTTCTTGGTCCCGTAAGTGTAGTGCTTTTTTCTCGTGTACTGCTTGTTTTGAAATGGCGGTGTTCTTCCGCCGCTAAATGGCGAGATTCGTCACCGACCTACCGTCGGCTAGCGGGGTTTTCCTTAACGAGGTATCTCCCACCAGCGGGCCACCGCCCCAGTCGCAACAAGCTCTAAAGGTGCGTGTCCACTAGAGAGTAACTAGCGCGAGCTCGTTTCGACAGAAGCTCGCAATACCCTGTCCACCTGCGAGCGATTCGCAGAAATACCTGCCTCGCCGCGCCCTCTCGCGATTACCTCTCACATGCCTGTCCTCTGGAGAGCAGTAGGCTCGGCGATGCGCAATTAAGATGGAGGCAAAGAAGATATCGACGGTGGCTTTCGTTACTTAATACGCTTCTTTGCAAAAGAAGAAAAGTATATGGGTGACAATGTGGATTGATCCCAGATTGATGGCTCAACACTTGTCAAAGTATTTGAAATAGAGGATGCACAACATTTTAGATAAATTTTAAGCAACACACATTGTTTAACCTAACCTAAAAACTTCAAGATCACACACAATAGTTTCCATTAGTAGGCTACATGTTTACACGTTTTTCTTGAATATCAAATATAAATAATCACTCAACAGGGAGAGAAGGTTTTTGCTTACCTGGTTCCGGAAATTGTGAATTTTCTTTATACTTTCTCGAATAGGTTCGTATAAACGGAGTAATATACGTAATTTAGAGAAAGTTATGAAATGCTGCGAAAAATTCGATTTCGAGCTTTCGAAGGAAATTCACGTTTTAGAGCCCCCAATACCGAAAAAATTTTAGATTTCTTTCATAACGTCCGTCTGTCCGGCCTTTTCTGCCTGATCGGCCGTCTGTGAACAACGTTAGCGCGTAAACTATTCGTACGATTTTTCCCTAACTGAATATTCCCCGATCGATCTGGCCCGACTCGAAGCACTGCGAAAAACATTCTTTAAATTTTGGAGATACTTTACGTGAAACCCTTGGAACATTTTCAACATATTATTCAAAGATAGCTTCAATTTGTTTGTTTCAATTTCCTGCAAGATTGGTGAAATACGTACTAGAGAGTCTGTGCCATTTTGTAGCATCTCTAGTTTATTTCTTCAATTGTACATTCCATTTCTAGTGCAATTTTCTGTTCGGTAGCAGCCATGTCGAGGCAACAAACACCAGTCACCGGCGCTCGCAGTCTCTTCCAGCACGTTCCGAATGCTGAGAGCAAGTCAGTGCGAGTCCTCGCGCAGGCATGTCCACTGGCGAGTAGTTAAGATGGCGACCACTCTCCGTTGCCTGCTCTCAGAACTGTGTCTAGTGTCGAGAATCGCTCTCGACACAAACTCGTGAGAGGGTTCTCTCAAGTGGACATGCATCTTAAGCTTGCGACCGGTCTCCCGGCTTGTGTGGTAGTGTAGTGCATGTTAGTGTGTGCGTAAGGGAAGAGGATAGGACAAAGGAGATGTAGGAAAGATTGCGCGCGGTCCGTGGCCCGTTAGGGTACTGCTCCGGCATTCGCCTGGTGTTGATCGGAGAAACCATAGAAAACTACCGCGGGCCTCTAGAATTCTCCTCCAGACAGCGCCTGAATTCAACATAACTGACAAGCTAGTGTCGAAATTCTTGCCACCGTCGGGACTCATTAGCAATAGTTTTGTGACTCACTTTAGCTCTTGTGAATTGACAAATAAATACTTACAAGTACTTTATTTGTTCTCAATATAATATAATTGTAATAGAATATTAATTGTAATAAGTAATTTTAAGAATATTTACCTACATCTTTGTCAGTATTCAAGAGTACAGTTCTTTCCTTGAAAAATATAAACATAAACCGTTGAGTCATTTCAGATGTGATTTCAGAAAAACCATTCACCGTCATCTCCTCTTCAATTCGATGAACAAGTGTCTCTAATGTCACTTTCCTGAGAATCGTTTCTCTTCTGAGTAGCCGTTTCTTGACGACTTCTTTCCTATACCGTCCAGAAGATTGTTCTTATTGTTCAAGAGATACCGTCCAGAAGATTGTATTGTTCAAGAGCTGGGTATATTTCTAAGTGAAAAAGGAAAACTACTTTTTGGGGATGTAATCGAAAAAAAACACAAATTGATGGAATGACGAAATTAGGGTGCAAATTATGACTGTCCTGTATTGCTTGCGATAGCAAGCGATGCTTGTGATAGCACCCGGCTTGGGAACCTTTCCCCGCCAGCCGGCCGTCAGAATTGTAAAGTTCGATCTCCCTGTCCACAGCGCCAATGATCTCCTGAGAGATACAACAGCACTTCGCATCTTGGAAATGCCATGAAGTTGTGATTGATATACATGCTGCGACGAAATCGGAAAATTGCGAAAAATATTTTCTATGGGAATCTATGTATCTGAAGCCAGATCGATGAAGGAATTCATTGTTAATATTCTAAGAAACACGCTGATGCGTTTTTCACATGAAATGATACATCGGTATGTTACGTAATGCTACGAAACAATCAAATTTCTTGTACCATATAATCATTGCCTTTCTAAGTGGTTCGTTGGTTAGCTTGCTCGCATTCCAAGGCGTAAACCCGGGTTCGATTCCCGGTCGGGTAAATAATAACTGTGCGCTTTTCTTAAAAATGCCTCAGTATCTATTGCTGTGTGACGGTGAGAAAACCCACCGTAAGCTTATCAAGACCAGAATATATGGTGAAGGGATGTCTTCGTGCTATTCACACGAAGACATCCCTTATCCCATCTCCCTATGGTCGAGAGGCTGGGTAACCGCTGCTGGTCGGCCAAGTCCCGTAGCGGGTTGTCGAGCCATAGGACAGGACATGGAATCATTACGAAAGAATTATACTAAAATATGCTTGTGTATCTTCACACTTGATACGTGGAGATGGTCAATAAAATCATTATCATATTGCCTGTTGTGTACAGTTCTAACTATTCGTTCATTTGATTGATTAGTGATTCCGCGCGCGTCAACGGCTACAGTCAATAATCCCGTAAATGTAGTGTGTGTTTTTATCGCTGGAGGTGGCGATGATCTTCCCCCGTTGGATGTCGAGATACGCCGATCTACATCACCATGCGGGAATTTTCCACAACCAGGTATCTCTCACCAGCGTGGCACCGCCCCAACCGGAACAAGGTCTAAGTTCCCGACTGGTCTCCCGAAAAGTGTGAATGTCTGTGTAAGTAAGGATTGAGCATAGAGCAAGAAAGAGGAAGGAAAAATCACGCGCGGTCCCTGTCCCGTTTGTTAGGGGACTGCTCCAACATTCGCCTGGTGTTGATCGGAGAAACAACGGAAAACTACCGACCAGAACAGCCGACCGCTATATATCACCACCAGACAGTGGCTGACTTTCATCTAGCTATATGGCTAGTGTTGAAATTCCTGCCACCCTCGGGACTCGAACTATAGGACCTTCCTGGCAAAGACACTGCAGTGACAACTGTTGATGCCCTGAGCAACCTTTAACGATAACTTGTTTGTTGTTTTACGTGTGTTTCCGTTTGTAGCAATCTTCAGGGAAACTCATTTCCTCAAGATACGTAAACTTCGTCATGAATAGAAAATAACGTTTTGCGATTTTATTTTTCCCAACTTGCAGTAACTTCCTATTATTTCCTCTCCTCAGTCGAAATATCGCCAGTCTTCCTTTTACTCCAGACAATTTTGTGAATGTGAAGAGAAGTTTGTAATGTAACTTGTATTTAAAGCAGTAAGAATATATGCGAATTCGTACTGAGAACTCTAGAAATTGTGTAGGTTGAAGGTGATATTAATGGGATCAATTAAATTGTGGAGCAAATTCTAAAATCTCTAAATTCTAAATCCATAATCTCAAAGGTTTTCAAATCTCTCCACATTTCAAATTATAAACATAATAATGTTAGTGATGATAAACGAAGATACAACTCTACTGCAATTGTGTAAGTCAATTTAAAGTTGTCTGTAATTCATTCATAATTACTAGCTTTGTTGGAATGAAACATTATATTAAGGGGAAAGTTCATCAAATCATATGTTAGAGGTTTAAAAGTAGTGGGAATGTCAATCCCCTGAAAGGACTGGTGATGAAATCAAGATAATATAATAATATTCATTTATCGGCTAGGGATTTAAAAAATGTTTTGTGTGTTACAAACTTTATGTTACTACGCATAACACTGACATTTCCTTATTGCGTTAGTAAACCGCGATGGCGCGATTGCTTACCCCTACTTCACAAAAATTACAGCATTTGTTTAAAATTTAACCCAAATCATTATAAACAAGATATTAACATTTTCATCTCTTCCTCACTCTTCTTTTTTTCTTCCACTTCTTCTTCCTCGTGAATCTTTGTTACGGCAGGCCCTTGTTGGATGCTTGTATGCTTACTCTATCCTACACCTCTCCGTCCGTCTAAGGTGGGGCAAATGAGGTGATTGGAACTATTGAAAATTTAACAGATTTGAAATCATATTTTTAAAGATATTTAAAAATATGTCCCAAAATTATTTATGTTTTCGAAATTTATTTTAATACTTCTAATAATTGACAATATTATTTTCTCAAAAATACTCTCACACTTATTGAAGAACGACGCAATGGATAATAGCCACAATTATCCAAAGACTTCAGGGAGCATGTGGGTGATTGGTTGGTGTTATTACTCATACTACGAAAAGATAGATTTCATCATGATATTTGCAATGTTCTATGCAGAATTTGAGGAAGATTGATGATTTATTGCGTGAGAAAAGCAGTTTATACCACGTGTGACATTTAAAGAGCAGTAAATTTAAAATTGTTGTTCAGAAGCAAACAAAGGGGCATCACAGCATTTCCTCTATGAATATACACGATAAATGTTTTAAAAGAAGGAGAATTTGATAAACCAAAATGGATACCTGAGTAATCGAAATGTTTTGTGATGCTTCTAATACTTCTTTTTTCGAGGTTTTAAGTACGATTGATTGTTACAATTTCACAATTATCGATCTCTCCGAAGGTCTTCTTTTTTCTCATTTTCCTATTGGTTAGCAGGGAAGTGTGGCGTCATGTCTCCAGTATCCTTCTACATATCAGGCTCAATCACTTCTATTTTTATATTCCTGTCATTAATTTTTAATATTTTTATACGCTTTTGCATTTTACTTCAGTTTCAGTTCTCAGTCTTCTTCAGTCCAGGTTTCAATGCCATATGTTAATAATGATCCTACCATCTTTTTAAAATTTAATTCTTATTTCATTTCTGGTTTTCTACTTTAAATTCCTGTCGATTTTGCCGTAAATATTTTGAAATTATGCCACTTTATTTCATTTCATTTTAGTAACTTTAAATCAAAACTTCCTGGACTCCACACACTATTACAATGCAATACTTTCCGGAAGTAATTTCTTATTAACATTTCACTAGAATATTAACCACAGGACTCCGGTGATTTTCTTTGTGATTTCGATTCCGAGGGGGGTCGCTGAATCCATTACAATACAACTATTTTTATTATGAAAAAATTTCCTAAATAAATTAAGATTTTTTTAAAAATTATTATTTATTTATTGTATTTATTTTTTTAATTACTTAGTTATGAATAATGTTTCTAAATACTTATCAATTACAATTGAAGCTAGTAATTTTAATAATATCATTAGTAAAAATGCAACCCGGGTAGATACCCGAGGTCGTCCAGAACTGACAACCTTGGGGTGTAAAAATGGATTCAGCATAGAAATGCTGATTCCCCCCCCCCTGCTCAAAAAATGTCACGTGCACTTACCCTCGGGAAAATATGACAGGGCCTCGGTGGGCACAGTTGCACAGTCGCGTGGTCCTAAATGCCCGATTCGCGACAAACAAATTAATAAAATTCCAAACCATTACAAATATTTAAGAACATAATGTAAAAAATATTTTGAATGCATTAGAAAAAAAATATTCAGAGTCACCAGCTTCATTGCATTGGACACACTTTACAATTGTTTCCTAATGGCTATTACAAACATGCTTCTTACACTGCAGACAATACAGCTTCGGATTGCTCAGAAGGTTGCATTTTTATTGTTTGTTTTTGCTTCGGAGGTGGCAAATCTAGATGGACTCTTGTATTCTTAATATTCCTGCCTACAATACTACACATAAAGTGAACAATTTTCTGTGATAAGCAATTTACGTACCTCACATAACACTTCGTAATAAATATTTGGTATCCTGGACTCCGATTTGATTGATTGATTGATTGATTATTCCAGGACCGTCAACTGCTAAGGTCATTAGTCGCGTAAGCATATTGTATGTTTTTGCTCGGGAAGTGGCTGTTATCTTCCTCCGTTGGATTCTAACATCCGGCACCGACATGCCGTCGGCTAGCGGGGTTTCCCCAACCAGGTACCTCCCACCAGCGGGATCCGCTCCAGCCGGGACAAACTCCAAGCTCCCGACCGGTATCCCGACATTTGTGGTTGTGTAGTGCATGCAAGTGAAAGTGTGTGTAAGGGGTAGGATATGACAGGGAATGGGAAGGAAGGATCGCTCGCGGCGGTCCGTGGCCCGTTTATCTTTCCGTTACCGAAACCACGGAAAACCAGCGATCAGAGCAGCCGGTCGCAAGAATTCTCCTCCAGATTGCGATAGAACTCGTTCTAGCTCTCTATCTAGTATTGCCAATTCTGGTATCGTCGGGAAACGTATCTACAATCATTTTCAAGTCGTGAAGGCACAATGGCCTCTTATGGAGAACGTTATTTTTATGAAAGAATCTCGTGCACTGTTGCCAAATCGATTGTTGCAAAAGTGAGTTAAAAACATAGTCCTGTAGAGAAAATAACGAGGAATACGATAGTAATAATGAAAAATGTATCATTCACTTGCTTTTGAAATAAAATAATGAAAACTCGATTTCTGGGGAACTGTTTTTAAAAACATTTTTATTGAGACCGTTAAAACATATCCAAAAATTGGTGGAATTATTTTGGAAAAATTCGATACAATATATCGAGCGAGAAAACGGTGGTCGGCTGTTCCGTTTATCTCCATCTTTCCATAATTCTCTCGCTGCTGTTGGCTGAATGTGTAATGACGCAATCATTCGTGATGTAAAATCTAATACATCATCATTTGTGCCGTAAAATGCCCGATTATGAAGGATTTCTTGGAACCAAAAAGATCGTTTATAATGGTGTTATTCATTTTTTTTAGAATAAATTAAATCTTAATATTGATGGTTGTTCAAATTACAATGTATTTATGGCCCCAATGCGGTGAAAACTCATAGAAAATCAGGTGAGGACTCAGACTCATGGTAACGTACGTATTCCGGAGCCCCATGTTAGGTAAGAAGGGTTAAACTATTAGTAACTATGGAGTAAGTAACTAAGAGAGCACCTACGGTTGACTATTTTTACCGCACATGCTTACGAATATATTTTTGATTATTGGTGGGAAATAATTTGAGGTGACGGTACAATGGATCATGAGTGCTATTGAGTTGATATTGGAACAAAAGTTATTGGAAATGTTGGCGATTGGTTTGGGAATAGGTGTTATATTTATTTTCTTGTGCGGTTGGCTGTTCACTATACTCGTACATAACTGCGCCTTTGTAGAACTCTGTGGTGAGTTGCTTGAAGTTGATTTGTAAAACTTGTTTCCAAAATGTATTCAAAAATTGTAAAATGAAGTTGCTGCAAGTTGCTGAATTACACTGCCCAACGCAGATGGTAAATCTCAAAGACTTCGGACTCCCTGAAATGAGTTATACATTACATCTCATACTTGTTAGGCTTGCAGCACTTCTATCAGGATTTATCACTTTCTCTTACACCAAGTCTTTGAAAATATTTTACGGCAAAAATACATCCCCTATGCATTTTATGTCAAAAAGAACCAAATCACCTTTACATTGTTAGGTGGGTGGTATTGATATATCACTCGTTGTGCGAACAGTCTCAATGGTTATATAAACGATGTTATCTTTGATGTGTTACGAACTGCTTAAGCTTCAGTTGTTTGACATTGTGTGTGTGTGTGTGTGTGTGTGTGTGTGTGTGTGTGTGTGTGTTTGTGACGTTCTTTTAATTATGATAGCGATATTTTAAATAAATATCACGAGGCAAATATTTTGGCAGATATCCCGGGAAAAGAAGGCCAGTAGAGACATAGAAAAATAATATAAAACTGAAAGAAAAGAATTATGCGTATGTTTCCAAGATTCCAAGATGTAAATTTCAATTGTGTTTTACATTTTTCAAAATTTTACATTTTCCAGATCAAATTTAAGACGTTAACATTAAGTATTAGTTTAATAAAAACGCGATTAGTCAAAATAATTAGTTATATTATTTACTGACGTAAAATTCCAGAAAAATACGATCAAATCAACGACAAAAAGAACCTGTTAAGAGGAAAATAATATCCTCCTTCAGTCAGGTTCTTTTGCGTTGTGAATTAGTGCTCATACAACGGTACATACTTTGTAGCATTTTCCCTAACTTTTGCAATTTCCGAAAATTCATAGATTTTATCGAAAATGAGACCTATCATTTTAAGAGTCTTTGCTCTATCCTTAAAAAAAATTGAAGCCGTTTTTTTAAAGAAAAATCATAGTCTTTATTAAATGCACAAATAACGCGAAAATTGCTCGTTTTTTTAAATTGTACATTACCTAATTTAAAGATCTGATCTTTTAGAACAGATTTAACTTTTTGCATTTTTAAAAACGCAGAAAGTTCGCTGAAAATGCGACCAGCCCAATCTGTTACCGTTCTTTAATACATACGGGGAGAAATCTTAATGAAAATCTGGGGCCATTTTTGAGAAAATAATTGTTTAAAAATTGTCTATATTTCACGCAAAATAACTTGCAACTACTCAGACTTTCGATATATTGTACACGAACTAATTTCAAAATCTGTCTTTAGGCACCAGATTTCATTCAAGAAAAAACCTCTATCTTCAATATTGTAGTTGCAGGAAGGCCATCAAACGTTTTCGAAAAATCATGAGATTTCAAGAAAATGCCACCCACGCCATATTTTTAAGCGTTCTGTACACTATCCGAGGACAAAATGTAACGAACAATTTGGAGCCATTCTGGATAAAATTTTTAAAATGCATTTTAGGTTTTATGTAAAGATCACCCAAAAATGAAATTATCCATTTCAAACTGTCAGTGCCCGGAGTTCATTTACATAGATCGAAGAATATCAATTTTGGCAAAACAGTTCAGACCCTAGCGTTGACAATTGACAGATGACGGAAAACAGACGTTTTTCCCACAATCAATTGTGGGACTCTGACTTCGTAATGTTAGGACTTTTAAAGAATATCAGCACACAAGTTCCTATACAATTTTCGATATTTTTCTTGAGGTAAATAATCTAACATTCACATCACATATCTTCACTTGTCAATATTCGGAAACCATGCTCACTCTGTAGTTTTTAAAATTCTCATGTTTTTTCTAATTATTTGTTATAATTGCCTCTACTGCAGGTATCTTTTGCATGCATAAACACATTTTGTCGAGTCACAAATTCTTTTCCTGCAGTTTTCAACTTCTTCCTTTCAACCAGTTCACTTACAACGCCTTTCTTTCCGTAAAAACTGATTCTACGGGCTAAGTATTCAAGTGTATCTATTATTACACAGCTCTGATGTAACTACACCCCTTCAGAAACATACTTGAACAAGTGTTACAAAAAACTACTGGATCTGCTGTTCAATAGAAGTGCATCATGATCCTTAACCCCTGTGCCGAGTATGAGCTGTCTGACATGACAACTAAGCTATCTTTCGTCACGCCTATTAGACACTAGACAAAGAAATGCACGCCGACCTCGAAAGCAGAGGTCGCTAAGGCTGAAGGGTCGTAGGGTCGCGGGTTCGAATCCCCCTCGGGCATGGATGTTTGTATTCGTGTTCTTCCAACCGTTCCCCCTACAGTTAAAACAATCACAGTGGTCGCTAAATGACCAAGTTCTCAAAAATCGACTTTAAAAAAGAATTGCACATGGCGCTTTTTCGGGAGGATGTACGACGTCGTATAGAATCAAATAAAATAAAAAGTCAGTTTCGAAAAAAAAATACCATGATCCCCTGTCAGGTAAGCTCTTGAATTCGCGAACGATCGGGAGAGGTGGCTCAGTGCTTCAAATGGTCACTACAGTGCCTGTGACCGGCCTAAGTTCGAGTCCCGACAGTGAGAAGATTGTCGACACTAGCTTGTCAGCTAGGTCGAATTGCGGTCTGGAGGAGAATTCTAGTGGCCGACTGGTCTGATCGGTAGTTTTCCGCGGTTTTTCCGATCAACACGAGGCGAATGCCGGAGCAGTACTCTAACGAACGGAGCACGCACGATCTTTCCTTCCTTTTCCTTGACGTATCCTCACACACTTACTCTAACATGTCCTACACTACAACACATGCCGGGAGACCGGTCGGGAGCTTAGAGCTTGTTCTGGCTGAGGCGGTGCCCCGCTGGTGGGAGATAGCTGGTTAGAGGAAACCCCGGTAGCCGACGGTAGGTCGGCGCCCGATCTCGCCATCCAGCGGTGAAAGATCATTACCACTGCCTGATGAAAACACATGCACGACACTTACGGGACTAATTACCTCACAGGTCGACGTGCCTGGTATCACTAACAACCAACCAACCAATTCGCAGTACTCACTTTCATACACGGAGGCGCAGGCGCACACGAGCAAACACAGCATTAATTGAAAGAATATCACATACACAAATCCAACTACGGGTCCGTGTGAACCTCAATACCGACCGACCTATGTGTTTGCCGGAAATGTGGCGTGACTTTAATTCAAGAAGCTCCCATTTCACGTAGAATGTTTGATGTAGAATTTATTTATTGTATGGATTTATTTGCGGGGAGTCAGCCCTTAGGCAATAGTTCGTCCTTGGAATCCTACCTCCGACGCGTGGCAGGGAACCTTTATCTAAGAAGGAGCACCATGTGGGCGGTCCCCTAGATACGCTTGGGATTTGACTCTCACTTTCTCCGCCAGATGTATCAGGGTGGTCGGGTTGGAAGGGTTGGTCTCGTTAGCCGGATTTTGCCGGATATCTGCCAGGGTTCTTTTACATGCCACAAGAGTGACACGCCTACTGTGTATTTTCCGCCCTTCAAAAATCCGCGCACCTAGGCCGGTATCGAACCGCGCACTGGGGGTTCAGAGGCCACCAAGTCAACCCCTCACCTTCCGAGGCATTTGATGTAGAATGGGTCGCAGGTACTCGATGCCGAGTTCTGGGGTGACACTTAGAGAAGATGTTTAAGCCTAAAAATTGCGTAGGAGTACGCATAGACCCCACGGTAGGGATGGAGATGTGTCTGTCTACTCTGTACTAAACGTTTTTTAAGTCTGCAAAGGGAACATGAGTATTAAAAATATTTTATAATTTCAATTATGTGTTTCAAATTGAAAACTAGTTATAAACAAAATAAAATCGTAGCTGAACGGAGGACACCAGGAAAAGGAAAAACGTATTAAAGCAGATTTTGCTTCTATATTTCAATCAATCAAAATTTTGTGGTCTCTGTGGTCTCCGAGTCACTCTGAAATTATAACAGAGTTTTGAAAGCAACATTACAAGCAAAATAAAATACTGATATCTTCATGTAAGTACCTACGTATTTATCTTTTTTATTGTCATCGAAGTAAATTTACAATTAATTTTGTACAAAATAGTAAAAATGGACCGAGCAAATCAACAAAATGGTATTAATAGTGGTGAAGATATCCCTGAAGAATATCTGTCTCCTTGCTTGAAAAACAAAGTACAAAAAATCTGAATTATTAATTTCGGATATATGTACAAATTAATGGAAAACTATGCAACCTTCGTTAGATACTCAGCAATTCGGGAAAATTTCAAAAACAATAAAACAGTTTCTATTTTTGAACGCAAATATTTGATTGTGTTATTACGCCTTTTCTCGTACTGACTGAATCCTCACACCCCATGCATCATTTTTTACGACACAACTGACGTCATGAGTCAGCAAGGCACCAAGGTAGAGAACGCCCCCATTCAGTATTTAATATTCATGTGTTGCGTTATGGAACAGCAACGTATTTAATGTTCTTGGTATGTTAAAAAGCTGTTATTTAGTGTATACATAAATATGCTACTTTACTACGTTATTGCAGTATACGTGAAGACTGTTTTTGTTAAAATACGTTTTGCAGTGGTGTACCAGAGTACTGGAGTTATTGTTCTTAAGAGCGTGTGTGCAATGTTTTGGAAAACTTCTTTCTGTGGTTTTGTTCAGCAGCATTTTTGGCTGCTACAGGCAGTACATATTTACTGAAAGGACATGCATGGATACTCTTGATATGACTAAATCCCACCGGAATTAAAGTAATTCTTTAAGAAACAGCAATGTGTCTGTGATTAAAGTCTCCATTTTACCACGTCTGAAATGTTAAAAAATATAAACATTACGATAAGAATCGGGAAAATTGAAGTATAACGAAAAATGGAATGATCAAATCTCCTATCCTTTCCAACATCGGATTGATTTGAGAATTTTGGTTTCTACCCAGTATAACTATGTATAAACTCTACATGGTCGAAAGAGTCGGTCCAACCGTAGTTGGAAGACAGGTATCTGGATGTTAGCCTCTATGCCAGCCTAATCTACTACTTAACAAATTCGCTTTTGAAAAACTGTTGAACAAAAACCGTTTATGCGAACAGAAAATTTATAAAAGACAGTTATAATTGTTAATACTGAGATGCGTCCCTTACAATACATAAACATACAATGAACATTTTACTTGAAAAACTTAACATACGACTTAAAACAACTATGTAGCAGTAATTACAAGTAATTTTAGAAAAGACAGATAATAAGACAATTAATATTGGGATGTAACCCTTAGGACACAAACACACAATAAACATTTTACTTGTAAGAACTTAAGACTTGAAGCTGCTATTTGCAAGTATTTACAAATGATAAAGTGATTCTACGTGTGTGAGTGCGTGCTGTGTGTAGAGTTCCTACCCTATCGCGGCGTGATTGGCGCCCCCCTCGCCCCTGCAGCCCCCACCGGCGCAGCGCGTCCAAAGCAGCCGCGGCGGGCAGCGCGCTGTGCGCCTAATGAGCCGCCAACAGTCTCGAAAGGCCAAGGTGAGTGTTTGACCTTATCCCGAGTCCCAGCCTCCAGGAGCGCGGAACCGGCGCTGGTGGCAGAGGTGGTTCGCTTGTGCATTCCTGGCAGCGAGAGAGGTTTCGCGGCTCAGCCAGGGAGGGCAGGATGGGAGCGGAGCGGGTGGACGAGGAAGCCAACACCAACAAATGCATTGTATCACGCATTTTATCCATTGTAACCTAGACACAAGGCCTGTCGACTGGACTATACTCCATACAAATTATAAGCAATAAAACTACAGTAAACCCTCGTTAGCACGAACTCGCTTAAAACGAATTTCGCCGCAACACTAACAAAACGTCAGACCTGGCAAGAGATTGCGGTAATACGGACATTTATAATACTCAGATAACACAAATTTTAATAAAACGAACACCGATTATTTTGGTCCCTTGGAATTCGTGTTAATGAGGGTTACTGTGTTACATTATTTCTACGACGAGTGTTCGTCATGATGCAGTCACGAGGGTGCAGGAGCTTAGAGCAGCGTAAAGTGTGCTGAGCCGAAGATTGTGGGATCGAGTCCTGTGTAAGACATGGCTGCCTTCACCACGCGGCTGGGGCTTGGTTGGCAAACTACCACTATGCGTACCACTACTATCCGTTCTCAACAGTGTTCTTTTGTAATAATTCAGCTCTCAATTACATACGACCACCCTACCATCCTTCAAATCATCCTTCCTGCAGGGGAAGATGGACGAAAATCACCTCCGTTAGCACAGTCAACGAAAGCAGAAATAATTGGCGAGCTTATATCTAAAGTGAAGAATCTTCGTTTCCCTCTGTTTTCTAGGATTATGTATAAATATTTCTGTTGTCGCTGTTCCATCATGTTGCCCAATATTGTGTTTAAAAATTGCATTTCTCTTAAGTTAAAAGTATCCGAATACCGTTGAATCCTTTCCTCAACTATAAGTTTGAATGTGAGGTTGAATGATGACCCTTCCTAAAAATTGTTTTTCATGGAGATATGTCACTGAAAATAAGCTTTTCAATCGCATAGTAACGTAAGCTATCAGTAAAGTAATGTGGATCATAATTCTGTTTTTCTATAATATACCATATATAAAATTACTTAATAGATTTATAATGTTTGAAATTGACTTAAATAATAAAATGAACACACTTTCAATAAGTATGGCATTTTAAATACAGAATAAAAATAATAACACAAACATTAAAGACGCATTTTTTGTAAAAGAAAATCATTTATCATGAATTAATTCGCTATGTGTAGAATACACTAAGCACATGTTACTTTTTAGGAATTATAACAAGTGCTGTAATTGTTCTACTGATGGATATGGATATACTCCCCAATCCTGCATGAAATCGATTAAAGACGAAAAACATAAATGTATATTATGACACTGCGATTATGTTACTGCAACACGCATTACCATCGCGAAGATCTAGGAAAAGATGAGTTCTAGGTTCACAAAACTGGGAAACGTGGCCTCAAAGAAACACGATTGTTGTAAGGACATGAATTGTGGGGGACAGGTGGGAGATAGATGGGGGAATGGCGTTACAGATTACCGGACAGGTTGCCGAGTAAGAAGGAAGGGGACCCTGTTTCCTGAAAGCTTCCAACGAATAAACTCGTAGTTTTGGTTTCGTTGTAGCAGACCGAAAGGTCCAATACTTGCAGACCATGAGGGTTTTATTAGGCATTATAGTATTTGTATCACACATATTTATGAAGTATGAAAACAATCTCATTTCGCAAGAATAATATGAAATTGCCATTTACAATTCTGTCATAATCATCCTTACATCTCTCATAAATTACTTATATGGTTCATAAACAGAGAAATGCCAAAATAGAGACGGATAGAGAGTGTTTCTCTTCTCGAATACCAGTAAGTACTCCCAAGTGTGTTTGAGAAAAATGCCTGGGACACATCTCATGAGGGATAGTTGTTACACATCCCAAATATTGGTAAAACTGTAAAAAAAATTAAAAAATATACAACTTCGAAAAAATAGCCTCACAGATTCTGTGACTGAGATCACTTTTGTGAACACTTTTGGGATCACTTCAAAATTATTCAATTCAATTTCCTCCTTTCTTTATTAGAAATGTTAGTGATCCTGAACATCGCAGCGGGTATGTATATACTCGTATTAATGAGAAAGTCTCAGTAATTCTGTTTTGCCTAAAAATGTTAATTATATGTTAACAGAAGAGAGATGCACAACATTGAATACGTATACGTCACCACATTCAATGCTTAACATTTTGAAACTTGTTACTAGGTGACCTTACTCAGTTGTCGATATGTACGTTCAATTACCAAGTTAAGTGTTTTTACCTACAAATCTACCATATACAATACTGTTTCTTTACTTACTTTTTATTATTATATAGCTGTAAAAAACCTAATATGTTTCTAAAACTTTTGTAAGTTGTTCTCGGTGACTTCATCTCGATTGGACTTCCTTTTCAGTTTTCCTTCAGCCATTGAGCAAATACTGAGATATTTCGTTATGTGCCCCTCTGGACTAAATATTGCTTCACCTCGCATCAACCTTTTAATGTTTTGGTATTTTATATATTAATAAAAATTGTGTACATTTTTCACTGGTAATACTTCTTGTAAATTCCATATACCACTTTCATTCCAATCATAATCGGTATGCAACCCTTAGTATTTACCTCTGACTCCGGTAAATAAGCTGATACGTAAAAAAAATAACTTTACAGCAGAGAAAAAAAACTTTAAGCTAATGCTGTAAATCAGGGTTAATGGTATTCACACAAAACCAACTCACAAAAAGTTCCGTTTTAATATCACCTTCGACTGCATATCATTAATCCTTAATTTCCTTCAGTTGAAAGTCTTTCTTCTTTTTTTTTTTTTTTTTTTGCTCCCCTGTAAAAGTGAGGGTTTATGAATAATCAGCTTACTCACCGGGATCAAAGTTATACTATGTGTGGTAACAAGCAATAGTTTTAAACTTATTTATCAAAATTACGTCTTTAAAATTATTAAATGTACTGGAGAAAACTCAACAACAACAAAAAATACTCACTGTAAAATAGATCTCTATTCTCAGTCTTCATTTATTTTAACCTCCCCTTATTCAAACCCCCATCGTTTCCATAATGTTCAAAATTTCAGATCGCGGCGTTTCGTAATATTGATTTTGTTTGATTGTGATTATTACCCTGGATGGGTCAGAGTTGATTTTGGCAGCAAACTACAATCTCCAGTAAAATTATTGTATGAAATTTCCCACCACCCATTCATTGACAAAAAGTGATCATTATCGATCCCTCTACATGCCCTGAGAGTTTGTAGTATTTATTCTGAGATACCAGTACAAAAAAAGAGCCCTACTTATACACGACCTGCTATGGCGAGGGAAATTCCTTCTGTGTAGTGTTGGTGACACACCAGCGAAATTCAAGCAATGATGTAGTCAAACGTTTTTGTCTCTCTCGTTTTCACGTTCACCGCACAGAGTTGTTTCTCTTCTTGCTTTCCTTCGCCGGTTTCTACATTTCGGGAAATGACAGAGAAACATTCATAATTACTTTATTGTCAAAAAAAGCTGCTTTAAAATGTTTATTTACGAAATTTCTACCCAAACTTCTTGGACCACTAAAGGAGAAGCCACAAACTTTCATTTGAGGATTCTTGCCGAATACTTAGGCAATATTAGGCAGAATCCTAATTACTTTAAAACGAGAAGCAAATGTCCCACAACCCTTAGTATATACTTTCTAGTATTTCCAAAGCTTTGCAACAATGTTATGTATAAAATATGCCGGTTAATATCAATGTGTAACACACAGGTTCTGAAGACACAAATTACTAAGATTATCTTTTGACGAACAAAATATGCAATAATTTATACATCATTTTTAATTTTTCTGAAGGCAACAACTTTAGCCTTCAAATATTAATTAGTTTCTTTAAATATCAAGTTCAATGTCATAAAGATTAAAGACGTCAAATACAACTTAGTCTCATTTGCATGAAATATGAAAAACATGAGAAGTACCATTCGACCTTAAAAGAAGTTCTTTAAAGTCTTGGCACACGAGAGATATTTAGTCCTTGAACACGAAAGAATGTCTAAGTGTGTGGTCCGTGGTATGATAGATTACACGTTTAGGACATCGGCGATTCTTTTAGATGTGCATTACTTTCTACTTGACAAGGATTGAATAAAGTTATCCCCTTTTTTTCTTCCTGTAAGGATGATGTAACATTGAATCCTGCATGGTAAGCAAGTACCATCCTCCATGGTAAGCAATTGTGGAAGTGTACATTTATAACGATAATTTTTAGAAACGCAAGTCAAATACATTCATTTATGTATTACAACTCCATAAACATATTATTTATGTTACAAGAAAACACGATGATTCCAGTCAATTTAAATATATTTAAAGCAAACGTTTCGGCCTAAATTGTAAGGCCCTCTTCAGTGTCTGAAAGGTCAATACAACCAATCAGTTACAACCTTACATAATATTATTAGTATAAAACAAATATAAAACAAAAACAATTTAGGCCGAAACGTCTGCCTTAAATATATTTAAATTGACTGGAATCATCGTTTTTCTTGTAATGTTTGATTTATTAAGTGAATCCTGATTTATATTATTTATGCTAAATTTCTCCTTCAAAATTGATAATTTGTAAACTATATTTAGCATGAATACACCATGTATTTATTTCGAAGAGAGATATTAATGTCTCCCTTCAAAATATAAAGCATTTTCAATCAACCTTAGATAGATTAATTTCCCTGCGTATGCTTAATTATCCGACAATGCCCACAACAAATATAAGTATACAGCATCTTCAACGGAATCAGCAGAAGAAGAAAATTAATACAAATATTTTGAAAAAATGTTATCAATGCTACCCATTCATTATATCTCCGAAAAACTCTTCGTACTTCTATTACAATTATGTGCGAAGTTAAATTCGCAACATTTTCAGTTGTTGGTGTGAACATTATTCAATGATTTGATAACAATTTAATAGAGTTAGAGGTATCAGTAGAGCTTTATTTGCTAGAAAGAAAGGTTACATCACAAGCGCCATAGCGTGAGGAACAATTTCCCAGAAACAATAAAGCTCAGTTAAACCCGAAGTCCTATGCAAACCTATTTTTAAATATTTTTCTTCAATGTTTTGTTTACTTTCAAACATGCCTATGTCACTGAGTAGTGGCTATGACTATGGATAAGTACGCACAGTGCTATCTACAATTATGAGGCGTATAGACGGTAGTGATGAGACTGATAACGGGCAAATAGGGCGGAATTTTAGGAATGGGAAGAAAATTAGTCCACTCGTCCTCAGTGTTCATTTTGATTTTCAATCTTATTTTACGTCATTCCTTTCCGTAATTATGATCCTTCCTTATTTGTAATCAGCTTTTCTGACCAGTGAGATTACGAGTACAATTTGTTTTCTTGGTTATATTACATTAATCCCTCAGATATTTTAATGCCATTTTAATCCTGGTGACATACATTAGCAAAGGGATTGAATTCCCATTTTTTATCACGTGTAAAAATAAAAATAATTGTTAATATTAATCCTTGAGCCACCTGGCTATTTATTTAAACCATACATTGCTGGGTAAGACCTCGAATATATTGCGAAGCCATTGAGCATTGAAGTAGAACATTGTGTACCTTCCGATTTGTTCAGAGACAATAGAAAGGGTACATATCTCCTTCGCGATTCAAGAAAGCCGAATATAACTCCAAGAAGTAAGTTTTTCTCTAGGGGTGGGTCCCGCACGACAATTTCTGTCATTAGCATGCGCTTCATGAGGGATCGGTGGTGGAGGATTGCTTTCCTCTATTCGCAACAGAATTCAAATTCCGGACAAATGTGGAATTTGTAGACGATGGGCTAACGACGTGTGTTTAAGAGTCACTCTTGTTCGTTTCTCCTTCCGTTAATTCCATTATTAAATCCGTCTTCATGTTCATTATTTGCAATGACACGCATTTTATCTTTGAAGTGCGTTCGCAATGCTGAGGGAACTGATGAGCGTTGAGGGGTTGCATAACTAACTAATTCAATAAGTAAATAAATAACTGAAACACGGCATTTTGAAAGTAACCTAATATACTCTTCTGTTCCAGAGCCTGTGTTTTTTCAGTCCGAGCATACTTCTCTAATATATGTGCAACATGTGTATGACGACTTTGACCTAAGTATACTTATCAAACAAAATAGGTTTTTGAAGATTATGGGAAGAGAGTAATATTAAAAATTGTAGTGACATAACTAAAAATCTTACTTCTTTTGAATATTGTCCATCAAAAATATACAAAAGTTGTGATGTGAATGTGCAATATATGAAAAATATCATTTTATAATCGAGTTTAATAGACTTTAGATTAGTTTTTATTTCTATAGATACTCAGGTTCAAAATTCCAGTTCATAATTCGGTCTCAAAAAATACGCAAAGATCCAGTTGCTGCCTTCATGACTATACAAATGTGTGATTATTCATAGTCAAAACATGGACGTCTCAGTCCCTCCTAACTTGGGGGAGACATCACCGGTAATTATTTAAATGCTAATACCCCCACGAAATTTTTGTTTAAACGACAAGTTCGTATCTATGAATAGAGGTTAAGAAGGTACATGAGGTAAGTTTAAAGCAAATGAAATTATGCCAGCTATTCATGAATTCAATAATATACTGTAACAAAATGACGGCAGCCATGGACACAATGGCAATGGTGTTGGTAAGAGCTGTTTCCAACCAATATTCCATAGTAGCTGGCTATGGCAGTAGAAGCAATGCGCTTATTGGTCGTCGTCGTAAGAAATGAAAATGCAGATTCGCGGCGGTAGCCGTACATAGTCAAAACATGGACGTCTCCAGCCAGTTCTGGAGCTTTTTCAGAATTTTTATTTCCCACGCATGAACGTTTTGGCTAATAACACATTTTTGTGTACGTTAAGTTTTCGTTTCAAAGTCTTATTGTTAAACAAATAATAAACAGCAGTGCTATAATGTTTTGCTGAAATTGTTTTTAATAAAGCAATGCAATTATAATAAAATTGCTGCATGTAGATTCTTCAAAATATTTGGGAGGGGGGGGGGCATATCACCCGCGTCGCTCCCTGTCAGAGACGCCCGGGGTAGAGAAGCCTCAGAAGTGAATTAATGGAGTCACGTGTCCTGGCAGGAGAAAATGAGGAGGGCAAGATGTTGCATGGATCGTGACCGGTTTGTGGCCTTTATTTTTTTCTTGTTGAGGTAGGCATTCGCCCGAAGGGCCTAAAGGTTTTTGTTTTTTTTCAATTATTTTATTATTTTGAAAGGTATACATGGTTCAGTTTTGTATACAAACTCTTTCACATGTTTTTGATGCTTATGAACTATTTTAAAAAACTAAACTATTATTGCTTTACAATTATTATTTAGGGAGAGGAAACCCACTGGGCACCTCACAATGAATCATCTAAATCTGCAAATTGAATGTAAAATACATGTTTGGGAAATCTATTTTTTATTCTGGTCGGGTTTATGGGTGCTTTGCCTAGATTGTACTGGGATAGTTGTGTAATTGTTGACATATTATTGTAAAAATTATTGGATAGCTTGGTGATGTGGTGTATGATAGGTTTTATTTGAATTTCCTTATGAAGCTGTTTGTTTGAAATGAACCAGGGTGCTTTGGTTATTGTTCTAAGGAATTTGTTCTGTATGACCTGTATTTTATGTATATTGGTTTTTGCTGCACTGATCCAGACAGGGCAAGCATATAGCATTAAAGGTCTAATTATGGCTGTATATATGAGTTTGGCATTTTCTATTGTTATTTTACTGTGGTTGTTAATTAATGGTTTTAATTGAAATAGTTTGACTTTTGTTTGTTGTGTTTTAATGTTTATATGTTCTTTCCAGTTGAGTTTAGTGTCTAGATGCAGACCTAGATATTTCACTGTTTTGTTTTGTGGAGTCCAAGGAATGATGTTATTGTTCAGTGTGAGAGGAGGTGGTGTTAAAATTGTTTTTAATGAAAATATTTTTGCTGTTGATTTAGATGGGTTTAATTTAATTTTCCATTTGCTTGACCAAGACTCTATTTGATTTAGATGTTGCTGTAATGTGTTTCTTATTCTGTCAAGTGATATGTTTGAACAATACAATGCAGTATCATCTGCAAATTGTGCTGTTTTAACTATGTTGGATGTAGGGATATCAGCTGTGTAAAGATTAAATAATACAGGTGACAATGGGGAGCCCTGAGGAAGACCAGCATATATTGGTTTGGGGTTTGATAGATGATTATCTACTGATACTGAAAAGGTTCTATTGCTTATGAAGCTATTGATGATGTTGGTTAGGTATTTGGGTGTGCCATTGATTCTTAGTTTGTACATGAGACCATGATGCCATACTCTGTCGTAGGCTTGTGAAATATCTAGAAAGGTTGATATTGTATGTAGTTTTCTTTGGAATGCTGTATGGATATGTTCTGTGATTCTTAATAATTGATGTGTGGTTGATAACTTTTCTGTGAATCCAAATTGGTGTCTGGGAATGATGTCATTTTTATTGAGGTAATTACTAAGTCTTTTCTGAATAAGTTTCTCAAGAATTTTTGATAGGGAGGGTAACAGGCTGATTGGTCGATAATTTTCTACATTCGATGGATGTTTGTTTGGTTTTGGAATGGGTATTATTATTGAGTGTTTCCATAATAGTGGGAAGTAACCTGTTCTTAATGAAGAGTTATAAATATTATTTAAGAATGCTATGGCTTGATGTGGCAAATTTTTTAGGATTTTGTTGTTTATTCTGTCATGTCCTGGAGCCTTCTTATTAGGGAGTGTTTTTATTATGTTTATTATTTCCTGGGGAGATATGAATCTAATTCTGGATGGTACATTGTAATTAGGAGCTGTTGCTATCTGTGTGATTGTTTGGTGTTGAATGTGTGGGAGTGATTCGTTTGGTTTGAATGTATCTGCAAAATGATTTGCTAGTGTTTCAGCTTTTTCAACGGGTGAAAATTTTTTCCCTGTGTTGGTATTAAGTGGAGGAATGGTATTTTTTTTCTTTAGTATTTTATTTTTAAATTGCCACAGTGTATTGTTACTTGAGCTTAATGTTTGAATTATGGTGTTGTATTGTTGTTGTTTGTGTGTGAAAAGTGTTTTTTTGGTAATATATGTTAATAGATTTAGTTCCTTTTTAATTTCAGGGTGTCTAGTGTAATTCCATAACCTTCTTGTTTTATTCTTTATGTAAATTAGATTTCTTATGCTTTTGGGTAGTTCATTGTTTTTATTCTGTGTATTTGTAGGTGATTTATTTGGTTTACTGTTCTCTATTTCTCTTAATATTATGTTATTAAGTATTGTGATTGCTTGATCTATTTCTAGAGGGGTACTTAATATTTTGAACTTTGGGATGTTTGTTTTAACATTATTTTTAAATATTTGCCAATTAATTTTGTGTGTATTGAGTTGTGGAGTGGGTGAATGTGTGGGGAGTGACTGTTGTGTAGTGATTATTACTGGTAGATGGTCTGAGTCCATTTCATGGTGTACTGTGGAGAAAAACTTTTGTTGTATATTTGTTATGCCTATGTCTAACAGATCAGGGTTCGTAGAGTGATCAAATGGGTAGTAGGTTGGTTCATTAGGGGTTATGAAACTTAATTTGTTGTTGTTTATTAACCGTAGTAGTTGTGTTCCAGCTGAGTTATTATTTTTACATCCCCACTTTACATGTTTTGCATTAAAATCACCTAGGACAATTGTTGGGGTGTGTTGATCAATAATACCAATGATATTGGTATCCTGAATTTTCACATTGGGGGGCTTATATGCTACTATGAGTGTGGTTTCCAGATAGTTGTTATTCATAAACTTAATTGCTGCTGTTTCGATGCCTGGGGTTGGTGGTAGTATTATTGGATAAAATGGTATTGTGCTCTTTATTAGTATCATTACTCCTCCTCCATTAGAGTTTGGTCTGTCTACTCTGATTACTTTATAACCTGGTATGCTGAACTTTGTACTATTGTTTAAGTGTGATTCAGTTATGCATGCAAAATCAATTTTCTTATCTTCCATGAAATATTTTAGTTCATTAACTTTGTTGATTATACCATTTGCATTCCAATTGAGTATGGTAATCTTATTAATTTGTGTTTGTTGCGTAATTGTTATTAATGTATGCTGAGATAGATGAATGGATGTTATTTATTATGGTTGGGATAATTGAGTTTATTATATTGATTATGTGAGTGGCTATTGTATTGATCAGGGAGTTGAGAAAGTTATTTTCGTTCGAGTGTGTTTGACGATTTCGATTTTGAGAGTTATAGAATTGATTATTATGTTGTTCTGTGTTTGTGTTGTTAGTGTGTGTAAAGTTTGGGATATTTTGTGTGTTATACAGCCTGGGGAAGTTAGTTTGGTTATTTTGAGGTGGTACTGTAGACGACCCATTGGTTCTAGATCTAATTGGAGGATCTTTGAGGTTAGGTTTTTGGCTTATTTTTTTATAATAGGGGCATTCTACTGTTCTGAGGTCTGCTCTGTGATTTCCTTGACAATTATAACATTTAAATGGTTCATTTTTATGGGGGCAAGTTGCAGAATAATGATTTTTGGAACAGTAAATACATGCTATTTTGTGGTTACAAT
>BLKR01007562.1:0-35207 GCA_011170035.1 Teleogryllus occipitalis
CACACACACTCACTCACACACACTCACTCACACACACACACACACACTCACACTCACACACACACAATTTCCAGCATGGACTGAACTATTGATTTTTTGACAAAAGAGATAAACACGAACCCACTAGTGGATCCAGGCGGAGCCACGGGGGCCATGCGCATGCCCCCCATTCGTTTACCTTCCTTTATTTGGCGAAATTGATTTAAATATTTATGTTTGAATTATGTAATTATTAAACAACAATATTGTGTAGTATCATATCAACAGTACATAAATAACATACAATATAAAAAATGTTTATTATTTAACAAAAATATACAATGCTCCCCCCCCAAAAAAAAGATCGGCTGGATCCACCCCTGCACGAACCAAGAAGAAGTCACTACCATAGGCGCGGAAGTATCATCAGTATCGAATCAGAAGCTGAGAAATATAAAGGAGGAATATCGCGACGTAATTAACCGAAGATCTTCCGAATGGGCGCGCCAATCGTTTAGATTCTGTGATTGGAGATTCATTACGAGTTTTAGCTTCTATGAGCCTTTCTCTTGCTCGCCTCCGCTGTTCGCCCAGAATATAGAACGATTTTCCTAAGGATGAGCCAAAGTGACAGTTCGTGGAAACAAGTGAACATCACATGTATTTCAGAGAAGTACCCATCCGCCGCGACAGCTATTCAGTCATGCCTCTTCGTAAAGTGCTAATGGCTCCTGTGAAAACATCCGTATGAAGAAGTCTAAGAGTTTCGCCGAGGTATTTGCACGTACGTGAGTCCGGGAAATATTTAAATTTAATTACGTATGTGGAAAATCTCTTAACACGCTCTCACAAACAGTAAAAGAAAACTGCCACGAATGGAAATAGAAAGAAAAATGAGTTTAAGTCTGAAACACGTGCACCGGTACGCATCTCGCATTCGTCTCGGTTTTCAAATAAACATAATATTTATCACCCAAAAAAGTAAATTTAATGTAATGTTTAAAGAAAAAAAGAAGTTTTATGGAAGAGCACATAACACTGCACCTCCTAATTTCATTTATTTCTCGCGGCGCACTATATTTTTGTCGGACGAGGACATTACAAAAACAAACATCGAAGCCATTTACAAGTTAGCCAACTGCAAACGAACGAATGCAGGAATGGAGTCTTATGGGCTCAAGGGCACAACGACCACAGAACCTTCAGCTATGTTGCCAGAACTAGCTGTCACTTTGGCTCATCCTTAGGAAAATCGCTCTATACCAGGGAGGTGGTCACCACCGGAACCCTCCTCCGCAGCGGAATCCTCCTGATCACTGCTAGAGCGGTCAGGTTGGTTCGCGCGTCAACTGCAGAGGTCATTAGTCCCGTAAGTGTTTTAAATCGGGAGATGGCTGTGACTTTCCCCCGCTGGATGGCGAGATCCGGCGCCAACCTAACGTCGGCTAGCGGGGTTTTCCTCAACCAGGAATCTCCCACCAGCGGGACATCGCTCCCGCCGGGACAAGCTGTAATCTCCCGACCGGTCTCCCGGCATGTGTGGTAGTGTAGTGCATGTTAGTGTAAGTGTGTGTACGGTTGAGGATAGGGCAAGGAAGAGGAAAGAAAAATCGTGTTACGGTATTGCTCTGGTATTCGCCTGGTGACGATCGGAGAAACCACAGAAAACCACCGGTCAGAGCGACAAATGTCTACAATTCTCCTCCACACAGCGACTGAATTCGACTTAGTGGACAAGCTAGTGTCGAAAATCCTGCCACTGTCGGGACGAACCTAGGACCTCCCGGTCAGAGGCACTGCAGTGTCATCAGTTAATGCACTGAGCCATCTCGCTCAGTCTAGAGTGGTCAGGGGACCCATGTGGTTGATCCCCGCCCTTTCGTGTGTGTGGTCGGGCCTTGATTGTATGTTTAGTAGGCCGCCCTGGATGCAGTGCCGGCACTATATAGGTAAGGGCAGACCGGGTGATCGCAGAGACCTGGCAAGTCCAGGAGCTCCATGATGAGACTGATGAAAAAAAAAATAGTATGTATGTATTTGGAATTTTGGGTCGGTAGTCCGTCTTCGCCAGCCAGCTGCCGGTGTCCCCCTTGTCTCGACCTAGTTAAATTCCCATGCTTGGGGGTAAGAGCGACACGAGGTGAACATGACGTATTCTCTTCACCGTAACTGGCAAGATTCGCCTGCTTGAGCTTTTCTTCGTCTCACAGCTTCAGAAGCTGGGACGATTTTAAAGGAAAGCTACTACTGTATTTGTGCCTCGACCGGGAATCGAACTCGAGGACTACAGCACAGGAAGCTAGTACGCTACCCATGAGCCATCTCAGAGGTAAAAAAATAGTAGAAAAATGAAAAAAGAAATTAGGACTAGAGAAAATTGTTATCGTAATTTCATAAGTCGCAGTACAGTAGTCTTATATTTCATAAAATATCAGACGTGAAAGGAAATTATGGCATATTGAGCGACAAATGCCTTTGGGTATTGGAAATTAATCAACGCCAACTACATAGATCTATTTAGGTGGCGTTGGTTTAATTCTCGACACACTCGTTAAGATCGCAGCGCCAAAACACGTAAAAACACGTTTTTGAAAATTTCTTTGAATCATCTCACCGGATCCGAAAACAAATTATCAGTTCCCCATCAGGAGAACGAGACGCGTCGAATGACACCTCATATGTCTTCGTTTGAAAGTGGTTTCGACGTAAGAGACGGAACGCACATCCAAACATCCGCACACTCGGGAGTTACTCAAATACTGCAAAGGGATAATATCTTGAGTTTTCTAAACATCAGGACTTCTATGAATGAACGACGGATATGAACGAACGGAAGTGAATTTGTAATTTGTTATTATAGGTTTTCGGCTTTATATCAGAAACCAATTAATTTAATTCATTTTTTGTAACCAACGAGGTCTTGATTATACTGATCAGGCGCCGATTCATATTCAGCTATTGACCCCTAAACGACCCCTTCATCATCACTGACCCCCTTGAAATTTTCATTGACCCCCCAGGGGGGATCGGTTACTGGCCCCGTGGGGAACCCCCGTTTTAATCTTATCCAGTGTGATCCATTATAATAAAATGCGGCTTAGTCGGTTTATCCGAGTGTCTACAGAAGAAACTGTTGAGATCAACGTTTCTTTCTTCTCGGCCTTCACAATATCTCCTCTTCCTTCAGGAAGACAGCGGGGGGCGATATTTAAATACATAGAGAGGATTTCAGTTCATCCCCATTGTTCCCACTCACCACGGAATCCAACACGGGGATTCTCCATTGGAGAGCCAGGGTCACCAGGGGGATATAGCTGAAACCTTCGTTACAAACAGGCCTCTTAAGTACCCATCCACTTTCAGCGTGACGTCACGTTCCGTAGAGTTCCTTCCCGCCATGTTGAATACCAACATGCAACACAACATGGATTAGAGCCCAAACTTTATTGCCTATTTGTCCTTGAAAATAGATTTTTATTACATGGGAGCTTGCTTCCCCCCCCTTTTCTTTCTCCCTATTCATTCATTCATCAGTAGAGCAAGTAGTATATGACTTGTGTAGGGATCACAGAATTTTGAAAATGTGCACACAATTCACTTCTCCTCATAGCACGTCATACGCAGTTTTAACTGTTTTTGACGTAAAATAAATAAATAAAATAAATAAACAAACAAATAAATAAATAAATAAACAGAAGCCGAGCAAGAATAGTAGCGAATGTATTTCTTGTTCAGCGTGAAAGCGAGCGTTTCTATTAATCAAGTGTGTTCGAGGATTCACGTGTAATATTGTTTGCAGTGTGTGGTTCTTTTCGGAGTTGTTTTATGCTATCGATCATTTGCATGAAGACGGAGCCATAGTGAATTCTATCTCCTCAGAACTTTTGAGATAAGCTTTGCAAACCCTTGTGTTTGCCATGTGATTTAGTGAGGTTATGTATTTATGTATTACTTAATATTATCTTTATTATCGTTATATTGTAGTTTTGAAGTTATGTATGTCGCTCACACTTGACTACGAGCTAGAAGAAATGTTTCCATGTGTATCAACTTAATATTTTCAGCTGGGATTTTTCACCCAATGCCTTACTCGTGTTATGTGCCTCGATGCAGAGGTAATTATAAATCCGGTCCTCGAGTTTTGTTTTGTATTTTGTTATTGCTATATATAAGCGTGATAATTGTTCATATAATATATTATTTCAAACCTTCATACAGATACTTTCATCTCCTGCAGGGAAGATAAAAAACCGAAAAGTTTCATTGCATGTCTAAAATAAAGTAAATTACTGAAATCACGTAAACTGTAATGGAATAAATGTCATTATTATTGTTATTTGTTCTTTGAGAATATGTTGTATAGCTTATCTCATTTTTTGTTACAAATATATAGGATGTCCGGGGAGGAAACGTCGAAAATAAGCTCTTAAGACAATTTGAAGCATATTTTGTCTAATAAACTACGTGGATACTCAGAATGGCTGAGCCGCAATAAGCACTCAAAAATTGATTTGAAAATATGCTTCCTGGGCATTCATTTTCTATATTTATTTGATATTGACAACGCCGATTAAGCCCGTAAGAAATCAATAGAATTGTTAAAGATATTAATAATACTCGATTATTGTTCATCTATCCCTGAAACCAGCATAAACGTATGGAGAGTTATAATGCTACAAAATGAAGCAAGAAAATGCTTGTTTATATCACTTAATGATTGTCTGTATTACTTTTCTTACTAAAAGTTTCTAAATCAATTTTTAGACAATAAGTTTTTTCGTCAAAATAAAACGATAACAAAAAAAGTGATCGTCTAAAAATTGATTTGGAAACTTTTATCAAGACAAGAAAATGTTTATTTGCTTTCCAATTTATTTCAGTTAATCAGCAAATTTTCCATTATGCGATTTCGGCCGAAAAAAGGAAATTCGCGCGAGGAACCGCCCTCTCGAATCGATACCGATCAAAACCCTGAGTATTTGCTTTACCGAATCATCCTCCTGCCCTACATGAACTGCACATAAATACGTTTATCGTCTTCTTATCTCTCGAGTCGGCCGTGCGATTTCTGGAGGAGATACAAAACTCATTACGCAGCAGTAAGCTGAAGATATGTGCACCGTTCCGACTAATACAAACTGATGTTTTGGGACTGGAAAATACGAATGGTGTTGCAGCTCAGTGAAAGTGTTTACAGGAAGAGTGTAGTAAGGAAAAAATGACGCCTGACAGTGCGAGTCAACCATGTGTGCGCCATTATCGTGAAGTTGTAGACGAACACCTACAGAATGAGTGTTCTTGCGTGTGTGTGAGAAGGGAAGGGGCAGAGGACTTTTAAATTTTTGTTTTGTTTAGAGCTCTATAGAGACAGTATGAGTAACATGAGTGAGGTGTTAGTATGTAACACGAGTGTAACAGCAGTTTTTCGTGTAGCAGTTATTATTATAAATAATACAAACGATACAGCCGTCGAAATTGTTTTATCGCAAAGCTATGTTTAGAGCGTGCAAAGAAACATTAAGATACAAATATCTAGCATTTATCACAAGAAATAACCGTGGAGTCTTAGAAACCTCGAAACGTTTAACTCACATCGATAAGTAACAATCCCTTTAAACAAAACAATTATTATCACACAGGAGAAGAGTTACCGCGCCTCCGGGTTTCATAAATAAGTCTACATTCCGGGTTACTCCGTTCGTTAAATACTGACCGGGTACTGGATCCTTGAATCAATTTAATTTGTAATTTATTTTTCAAAATATATTTTTGGACTTCAAAATAAATCTCAATTACTATTGAATTTGGAGCCAGTTAAATTAAAAAAAAATTACAAATAACATTTATTTCGAAATCGATTGTTATTTAATAACTGCACGACTCTCGAAATAGTGTAAAACTATTTCAATGTCAAAACTTTCAAATTAATTTTATTTGTCTTTATTGAGAAAAAGATCTAGTCAGTTCAGTACGTATTTAATCAGACAATGCATTCGTTGTAATAGACAATATATTGAAATTATAGTCATGAATGTCCATTTTGATGTTGATTTTGTTGATGTTGTGTTGAATGTTGAATGTTGATTTTGATTTCCAATTCAGTAATATGGTTTTGAACATGAATATGTTCAGTATTTATATAAATATGATGGGTATATTATCTATAATGTTCGGACCAACAATATGTGACGAATTATGTGTAACATGCAACTGCCATTTCACTGTTGCATACTGTATCGGTAAAGTATTGAAACCGCCTCTCACTGACGCTACAAATGTACTCAAATTGTATATTTTACATTCCAATGTAACTTTAGTGTTCAATGTAAAGTTACGTCTACATTCTTTACGCGAACTTCACGTAGTTGACAGTTTACTGACGAGTGCGAATGAAGAGGCTTTCAAGCTCTTGCTTAATCTGCAAACTCTTGAATTCACAAGAGTGGAAATCACAGATTTAGAACCAAGAATATTTTTTGCCAACACTATGCTACAATACATTGATTTATCCAGTAACAAGATCAACGAACTTCACAGTGACGTATTCTCAAAACTACCAAATCTAACTGTTTTAAAACTCAATAAGAACAAACTGCATACTATTTATGAGGGTACATTTACCTCTAATACAAAGCTCGAAACATTAGACATTGCGTCAAACCATCTTCTCAGTTTAAAACCTGGAATCTTCAACATTAGTGATGTCACAGACTTTACTCCCAACAAGACCGTCTCAATAAATATTTCAAACAACGAGCTGGTGACCGTAGAAGCCAACACATTCGCTCTGTGTTCCCATCTCACAGTATTAGACTTGTCGCACAACCAAATCTCACAGTTGTATTCTGATGTCTTTGTCGGTCTTTCTTCACTTCGAAAGTTACTACTGAATTCAAATTCGCTTAGCGAAAATATTACTGGGGTTTATTTTCGATTAACGTCATTGGAGATACTTGATCTACGTGAAAATCAGATCACAAGAATTCCCTGTGATACATTCAAAGGACTATCGTTATTATCAGAACTTCATCTCTCCCAAAACCAAATCAAGCTCTTGGACTCTCATTCATTCCGAGGTAGGTAAACCAATAGAGCTAAACCGCACATACTATCTCGCATTATTTGTAACGGTTGCGAAATGTTATAATACTTGAAAGCATGAAGGTGTTTCCAACCAGAAAAAAAAATTACCATGAGATTCGAACTAGATTCTTGTATTTATAGCGCCATTCAAGTTACCCTTACACTATCAACTTCGGAAACAACCTAAACGCTTTACAACGAAAGGGGAACATTTGATCTTGCAATTTTGGAAAATTCAGAGATTTGAAAATACATTATTTAAAGCTGTAATTTTGAAGAAAAGAGTTCATAAAGTAAAAATATCCATCTTAAATATTGTGGTTGTAGAAAGCCGGAAATATTTTAAAGTTTTGACACAAAACAGAGAATTCAATGAAAATAAGACCTGCGCCATTTTATAAGTGTATTTTTTCTTTATTCGAAAAACAATGAAAAGTTTTGAACTAAATTTGAACAAATTTTCTTTTTAAAAATGCATTTATTTCACCTAAATGTACGCGAAAAGTACTAATATTTTCGAAAATTTGTTCATCACCGACAGATGAAAAGACGTTTTGTCGTGTGTTGCATCCGGCATGATCAGCAGTGTTGCTGCTGAGCTCTCGCAGCTGTAGGATTCGTTAGAGATGTGTATATAGAGCGATCGCACGGCAAGATTTTATCAATTTAGAGAAAAAATCTACTTATCTGTTAGATATGTAACAGAAAATCACAAAGTGCAGGAAGATAAACATCGCGCTTTGAGAGCAGAGGTAAATATAATACACTAGTTGAATGTGGCGACGCCGACGCTGTTAACTGGTTTAAAAGTAATTTCAAGTGTTGAACATTTTTTCACACTTCATTTCTCTCATACATAGCTTTATTCAAATACGTTCTTACGGAATCTGGCACTGGAATACCAATGAATCGTAGTAGCTGATAATGTTATAATCCTGTTCAAAAATTCCCAACACCGAATAGCCTTGTATATTACCTCCATACGGGATATGAACTGGTAATATTGCAATTTAAAAATTATAATCGCCGTAAAAAATACTTGCAGGTATTGATGATGCGAATAGTCAGAGTTTTGTTCAGCTACATTTTTTTTAAGTTTTGCTAATATGCACAAAAGTGCATATTACCAAAAATTCGTATATACCTGAGCGGCTGAAGTCGGCGACCCGCATTGACGTGCTTCAGGCCAACGCACCGCTTATGGAGGAAAGCCGCTGGAAGGGGTACATTTTCCATGTTAAATTGGCTTTTTAAAGGAACATTTTCTCTAAAAGAACTGGAGCAAATTAACGCAAAATGTAAAAAACACATTTTCTCTAAAACTGCTCCAATGTTTTCTTCAATTTTCTCCACAGATAGAACAAGCTTAAACGAATGGAACAGGTCTCATTTTCGTTGAATTCTCTGAATATTTGAAAACTGCAAGTTTAAAAATACGAAAAATACGTTATTGTAACGCTAGTTATATCACGAACACCAAACATTTTCATCCTTTTGAATTCGTGTAAATGAGAGTTGACTGGCTAGCTGAGGTCGTTAAGGCTGAAGGGCAGTAGCGCGGGCGCGGATTCGAATACCGCCTCGGACATGGATGTTTCTGTTTGTGTTTCTGTACGTGTTCTCCTTACAGTTCCCCATGCAGTTTAAAACTCACAGTGGTCGCTATATGACCTCCACTCTCCATTCTCCACTCTCCATTCTCCACTCTCCATTCTCCACTCTCCACTCTCCACTCTCCACTCTCCACTCTCCACTCTCCACTCTCCACTCTCCACTCTCCACTCTCCACTTCTCCACACTCCACTCCACTCCACTCCACACTCTCCACACTCCCTCCTCCACTCTCCACTCTCCATTCTCCACTCCACCATTCTCCACTCTCCACTCTCCACTCTCCATTCTCCACTCTCCATTCTCCACTCTCCATTCTCCACTCTCCATTCTCCACTCTCCATTCTCCACTCTCCATTCTCCACTCTCCATTCTCCACTCTCCATTCTCCACTCTCCATTCTCCACTCTCCACTCCACTCTCCACTCCAATCTCCACTCCACTCTCCACTCCACTCTCCACTCCCCTCTCCACTCCCCTCTCCACTCCCCTCTCCACTCACAACAAATACGAGGGTTTACAGGATGGCCGTCTGTGTGTGTAGGGCTGTCGTCGCTGCGGTTGCTGGCCATGGGCGGCAACGCGCTGAAGGACGTGGGCGACGCGTTCGGCGTGGCGGCGGGGGCGGGGCTGGCGGCGCTGACGGAGCTGCAGGCGTGGGGCAACCGCCTGTGGCGCTTGCCGCCCGGCGCCTTCGCCGGCTGCCCGGCGCTGCTCGCCCTCGACCTCAGCGACAACGCGCTCTCGCAGCTGGCGGACGGCGCCTTCCACGGCTGCGCGCGCGTGCGCACGCTGCGACTCCGGGACAACGCCCTGCAGCGCCTGCCGCCCAGGTAGCCTCCCTCCTTACTCCTTTCTTTCTCCTTTCTTTCTTTCTTTCTCTCCTCTTCCTGCTTCTCGTTTCTTCCTCTCCTCCTCCTTCGTCCTTCCAACTCTCGTTTTAATTCATTCTTTCTCTCCTTCCCTTTTCCTCTTCCTCCTCTTTCTTCGTCTTCTCCTTCCTCCTCCTTACTCTCATCTTCTTCTCTTCCTCTTCCCTGTCTCCTTCTTACTCTCTCTCTCTATCGTCTTTTCTTTCTTTCTCTCCTCGTCCTGCTTCCCCTTTCTTCCTCTCCTCCTTCGTCTTCTAACTCTCCTTTTCATTCTTTCTCTACTCCTCCTTCCTCTCTTTCTTCTTACTCTCATCTTCTCTTTCTTCTTACTCTCATCTTCTCTTTTCCTCCCCTTTCTTCCTATTCTCCCTTTATCCTTTTCTTTCTTTCTCTCCTCCTCCTGCTTCCCCTTTCTTCCTCTCCTTCTCCTTCGTTCTTTTAACTCTCCTTTTCATTTATTCATTCTCTCCTCCACCTTCCTCCCCTTCTCTTTCTTCTTCTCCTCCTTCTTAGTCTTCCTTCTTCTTTTCTTTCCTCTCCTCCTTCGTCCTTCCAACTCTCCTTTCTCCTTTTCATTTTTTCTTCCTCTCCTCCTCCTTCCTCCACTTTCTTCCCTTCCTTCCTCTTCATCGTCCCGATTTCCTCGTCTCCATATTTTGTGTAATGGGAGACTTAACTAGTACAGTCGTTTCCGGTTATAGTTAACCTCTGAGGACCAATCTTTATTATTCAATACATCTGATATGCCAAATTGATAGTTTCTCCAACTATTGATTTTGCTATTTCGGAGGTTAAATAAAATATCCAAACACCACGAATTCAAAATTTCAATAACTTTATTTAGCTTTACTGTAATTTTTTATTACAGTTTTATGCGACGTATTAAACATTTTGCACATCCTTCTCCATGGTCCATGCGTTCTCCACACTTCATGCTACACACTCACGGTTCACTGTTCACACTCAAAATATCTAGTACACTCTTTATACCCTTGAAAGTATCTTTCACTGTTGAAACATTTATTCCTTTGTATCCCCTGTCAACAAAATTGTTTTCTTCTTCTGTGGAAGACCATTTTTGTCATTTACGATGTCCTAGCTATTAGGGATTTCCCGTTGTTTCTTTTTGTCTCGTCCGCGTCGATGAAGTCCTCAGGATCGAGAGAATTACTATAAATGATCTGAACCTATTTCCTGAGTGGTACGATGCTTTAGTCTCTTTCATTCGCCGTAAAAGCTGTAATACATACCTAACAACATCCTTCACCTGCAAACGCTTGGGATGTTGGAATTGACAATCCTGAAGCGAACTATATTTTCCTACTTCCTAGATTCACTATATACTCAATACTGATTTATAGCGTATTCGGATCGGGACCATTGTTTTTGGTTAGCTATATCAGTGTTCACTGTTTCCGAGTTCTTTGTGTTATTTATTTATTTTTTAATTATTTATATCCAGAGTATGTCATATTTATTTCTCTCCTTCGTCATCTTCTTTCTTTCCTCCTTCCCCTTGCGATGCGAGAGGAGTGGGTGGGTTAACCGGCGGAAGAAGAAGAGGAGAGAAGCGTATAGACCCTATACTATAGGGGTTGAAAGGGGTGGCACGGGATAGGCTGATAAATACCCGGGCAACGCTGGGTAATCATTAGTGAAAATGCATTCATGTCCTTCCCTATTCGCAGGGCGTTCGCGGGGCTGGTGGACCTTCGCGAGCTGCATCTAGGGGGCAACTTCCTCTCCGCCCTTTACCTCGCGCCCTTCACCCCGCTGGAGCAGCTCCAGAGGCTCACCGTCCAGCTGGAAGCAGGCAGTCCTTGCGACTGCGCCCTGTTCGCCCGCCTCAAGCAACGCAACGTGACCCTGCACATCGAGGAGAGCGGCTCCTTGACCCAGCGCTGCGCCCGGTTCTACCAACTCTACCAAGACTCCAACTGCACGACGATTGACTGTCCTGAGGTCCCGCGATCGCACGAGAGCCAGGCAAGAGGAAAAACCGGTGAACCGTTGGAACTAACACGAGAATCGCTTCGGAAAGAAACAACTAGTGGTTGCGTGGATTGTGCAAGAAGTATTGGTACCATGGAGACTGCAAGCCTGGAGCCAACAATAGACAGCGTGCTCTTGTGCGGCAGCAACAATTGCTCCAACACTGAAAGTGAGACTGGACAAATCGTACCTGTAGAAGCTACGCCCGAAGCCACGCGAGATGTCAGTAACGCACGTCTTCATTCTTCAGCGTTCTCCGTAAATGAACGGAATCAGAGTGTCTTAAACGTTACGACCCAACCAAGCGAGTTTACATCCGCCGTAGTATGCGACAGCTGTAACCAGACACACCAAGGAGTCATGGGTACATCCACAACGAACACATCGCTTCAAGCGAAAACAGAACACGCAGGAAACCCAATGACAATGGCCACTGTTGTGTACAGTTTGTTGGGAGGTGTTTGTATCGTCGTCGTGTGTGCGACTTTGTTATGTTTCCTGAAGCGTCTAAAGCGTTTCTGTTTGCACCAAGACGTAGGAGGACGAAATTACGAAGAGGTAGCAGAAAGCCATGTGTACGAAGAAATTGATGGAGAGCAATCGGAAAGGACGCGTCTTCCAGAGGAGATGGGATATTACTCGATGAGTGATCACCGTGGTGTGAGGACCTCACAGAATCCGTTGTCAGTTTACGAAGAATTCTCAACCGTTCCTCCGCCGCTTCCATGCAGACGTAAGCTTGTGGAAACGGAGATTGCAGTATGATCCGTTCTGGAAGTTAACCGCCGGAAGGACAGCGATTTCGACGTTCCAAGAAGTAAGTTAATGTTGAATGCGTCATAGATGCATCACCAAACAAATTGACAAAATTGGATACTCGTGCAATTATTAGATTATTTACTCTGTAGTATTCTCTTCCTTACGAGTCGTACATTCCATAATTATTCTGCGCATAAAAATGTTGCCCTCTGCGAATCTAGTGGGCTCTTACTGAACTATTATATGACACAACACACAACCTTTTAACAAATTATGTACTCACACCTATTTCTCGTCCTTACAATGTTCGTTTGAGCAATACAATATTCCTCCCAGCAAAAGTTAGGACTAAGTCAAAGAATGTGTTTATATATATAATCATATGTTCATTATTACAGTATGCAGATGAGACACTAGATGAAACTAGTGGTGCTACAAAATGGCACTGTCTTTTCGTTGATTTCTATTCTTTTGGGTCGGAGCTATTCTTTTGGGTCGGACACTCTTCCCAGCTGCTACCTATCGGACGCCTAAAGTACCTACCAGAGCCCCCCTCGGTGCGAATCACTTCCCAGGGACCATTCCCAGTGAAGAGCACTCTCGTGCTCCCCGAACATAGCATAGGTTTATCTTAGCCCTGTACCATTACACATTTGCCCACGGTAGCCCTTGAACCCATCCCTTATAGAGAGATTTTCCTGAGGATGAGCCAAAGTGACAGCTAGTGATGGCAACATAACTGAAGGTTCTGTGGTCGTGGTGCCCTCCATTCCATTTGACTCCCTTCCCGCATTCGTTCGTTTCCAGTTGGCTAACCTGTAAATGGTTTCGACACTTCCTTTGGTGATGTCTTTGTCCGACAAAAATATAGTGCACTGCGAGAAATAATTGATATTAGGAAGTGCAGTGTTATGTGCTCTTCTGTAAAAATTCTTTTTTTTCTATAAACATTACATTAAATTTCCTTTTTGTGTGATAAATATATATGTTTACTTTAAAACCGAGACTTGAATGCGAGATGCGTACCGGTGCACGTGTTTCCGGCTTAAAATCATTTTTCTTTCTATTTACATTCGTGGTAGTTTTCTTTTACTGATTGTGAGAGCATGTTAAGAGATTTTCCACATACGTAATTAAGTTTAAATATTCCCCGGACACACGTACGTGCATATACCTCAGCGAAACTTAGACTTCTTCATAGGGATGTTTTCACAAGAGCCATTAGCACTTTACGAAGGGGCGTAGCTGAACAGCTATCGCGGCGGAGGGATACTTCTCTGAAATACATGTGATGTTCACTTGTTTTCGCGAACTGTCACTTTGACTCATTCTTAGGTAAAATCGTTCTATATCATTGTTCTTGATTTAGGGGGCCAGTTCCTCAATTACGCAGATTCAACATACATCCCACACAGATTTGCTTGTCACGCTAAGAGATCATGTAAATAGTTTTAGACCTATAGAAGTCGATGATTGATTACTGGTGATTCCGGGCGCGTCAACTGCTAAGGTCGTTATTCCCGTAACTGCAGTGGATGTTTTTTGCTCGGAAGGTGGCGGTGATCTTGCCCCGCTTGACGGCGAGATCCGGCGCCGACCTATCATCAACTAGCGGGGTTTTCTCCAACCAGGTATATTCCACCAGCGAGGCACCACCCCAGCCGGAACAAGTTCTAAGCTTCCGATCGGTCTCCCGTCATGTGTGTTAGTGTGGTGCGTGAAATGTAAGTGTGTGAGTAAGAGGTAGGATAGGACAAGGAATTGGAAGGAAAGATCGCGCGCGGTTTGTGGCCCGTTTGTTAGGGTACTGCTCCGGCATTCGCCAGGTGCTGATCGGAGAAACCGCGGATAACTACCAACCAGAACAGCCGGCCGCTAAAATTCTCCTCCAGACAGCGACAGAATTCGACCTAGCTATCTAGCTAGTGTAGAAAATTCTGCTATCGTTGGGTCTTGAACCCCAGGACCTCCCGGTCAGAGGCGCTGCAGTGACATCAGTTGATGCCCTGAGCCACCTCTTCCTGTGGGTATAGAACTATTACATGAGGGACTCGGGATGGTACCCCACTTCCACCTCTCCAATGTACTTATAGTAGTTAGTCTCACCTGCCCCAAGACCCTGTCTCAAAATACCGAATTAGTGTCCGTACTATATTTCTAAACTTTCGATTGTGAAACATAATTTAATAAAATTAATAATATAACTAAAACTGACCTTTCAATGCATTCAAGATCCGTAACGCCTTTTGCAACATTTAATCTACGAAACAATAAATTTGACACCATTCGTTTCTTTATCCACAGTGCAAGGGAAGATATTTCAAAATCTCTCTTCCAACTCGGTAGTAAATGTGCGTATAAACGCACATACACGTGCGTATAAAGATACGCACACGCACACACCCGAATACAGACTGTCTCACTTCACTTAGGCGGAAAACATTGTAGAGCAAGCATCCTATTCGCTTGGGGCCATGCTCAACTTGCATCCGTCCCCTTCAGACCTCATGAGAATTGTTTGTTTAATTCATATTCTGATTTATGTTTTTCCACTCTCCTTTGCCAGGAGTCGCTTGCATGACACTTAGCAAAACTTGAAACACTCCTACAAATATTGTGCATGTCTGTCACGGCAACCCCTCTGACACGAGTGTCACAGCGGCTGCCTATCGCCTTCCGTCGTAGGCGTCAGCATAGCGAAATCAACAACTATTTCTACCTTGCCCCGGAGAATAGTCGCTCAATTATAAAAAATACCAACTGTAATTCCAGCAATTCCTCTTTCTGTTCTCCCTCATTTACGTTATAAAAGTATTAAACAATACTGAAGGTTTAACTAGGAAACTTAACGCATTTGCAACGCTAGAACCTGTGGTTGTGTCGATGACCGACAAACATTTTGTAAATTGATATCAACTTAAATAATAAAGTCAGTAACTTTTACTTTCTCGCCTACTGCTTACGCAGTATAGAGAAACTATTGTAAAAATGCTGAGAAAATCTACGAATTTTCGACAGAAAAACTCATTGTCGAACCCTAGCAACGAAAAAGTGGATAAACCTTGTTCCATTATTTCTGCAGTAATTTATGTTCATAGTAATTCAGTTCATAGTAATCATAGGGATGTTTTCACAGGAGCCATTAGCACTTTACGAAGGGGCTTGACTGAACAGCTGTCGCGGCGGAGGGATACTTCTCTGAAATACATGTGATGTTCACTTGTTTTCACGAACTGTCACTTTGCTCATCCTTAGGAAAATCGCTCTATATCTAGGTGGTGTTGATTGAACGCACGTGTGTACTTATTAAGTATTTTTCTGAATAATTTTGGTTGCAACGTTCCACATAGTTTTGATAGAATATTCTTTGTACTCATCATCTAATCTTTGTATATTAATTGCCTAAAATATGTGTAATATCTTCATTTGTAGTTGGTGCTGTCCATTTGTATTTTCTTTCTTCACAAAATCTTTGAAATTGCTTTCACATGCTTTCTCTGTTTCTTTTCCTGTTTTTCGACACTGAATCTTTAATAATAGATTATATTTCAGAATTTTAAACATTACCAACACGACACATTTTAATGTTACATTGATGGTCACAAGCTATTATAGACCTAACACTATTGCTATCGTTATCTTAAAAAGGTAAACGAAGTGATTACAGCGGAGTGCAAAAGGTAAACAAAGTGATAATCATTTGACGATAGACATCTGGGATTGGTTGAATTTGAATATATTCTTGCTTAGCATTGGTTACTTACGACACGGACAGACAAGAGTGAAATTGACACAGAAGATGGCGGTGTTCTTCTCCCGCAGGATGGCGAGATTCGGAGCCGACCTACCCGCCGCGTCGCGTCGGCTGGCGCAGGTTTCCCTATCCAAATTCCTTTCACTAGCGACACCGCCCTAGTAGGTCGGTTGGTTGATTAGTGATTCCAGGCGCGTCAACAGCTTAGGTCACTAGTCCCGTAAGTGTAGTGCATGTTTTTTCATCGGGAAATGGCTGTGATCTTCCCCCGCTGGATGGCGAGATCCGGCGCCGACCTACCGTCGGCTAGCGGGGTTTCTCCCTATCCTGGACTTTCCCGCCAGCGGATACCGCCCCAGCCGGGACAAGCTCTAAGCTCCCGACCAGTCTCCCGAAATATGTGGTAGTGTAGTGCATGTTAGTGTGTGTGTGTGTATGTGTGTGTAAAGGGAGAGGATAGGACAAGGAAGAGGAAGGAAAGATCGCGCGCGGTCCGTGACCCGTTTGTTAGGGTACTGCTCCGGCATTCTGCCCGGCATGGTGTTGATCGGAGAAACCACATAAAACTACCGATCAGACCAGCCGGCCGCTAGAATTCTCCTCCAGACAGACGCTGAATGGGACCTAACGGTCTGGTTTATGTTGAAACTTCTGCCTTCGGGCCTCGAACCCTAGAACCTCTCAAGGCAGAGGCACTGTGGTGACATCAGTTAATACACTTAGCCCCCTTGGCAGGTATTTTCACCAAAATTGATAAATCCTGATCATCTGGATGATGTTGCGTTCCCTCGAATTTAAAACCGAAGTTTTAATGGTTCGAGAATGTAAAGATAAATGTATTTAAACTGCAATTGGGTGTAACCCGGTGGCAGTTACTTACATAAATAAGATAATAAATGTCACGCAAATAATATAATAATGGTTATAATAATAGCATAATGATTATAATAATAATAATAATAATAATAATAATAATAATAACAATAATAATATAAAAACATGATTCTTAAAACATTAAATTACATGAAGAAAAAGAAAAGAAAATCTATCATCTAAAGTCGCACAGAGTGTTTATACAATTAATGCGGCTTTAGATGACAGTGGCGGCTTGATGAGGCTTTACATCAAGTTCCTTCGATATTTTTGAAATTTTATCAAGATTGAGTCCAATTTGTTGTGTGTGTGTGTGTTTTCTAGAATAGAGCAAACTGCGTTATTAAAAAGAAGCAAGTTTCATTTTCATTAAAACTCCTAAATTTTTGAAAGAATCAAAAGTTCGTAATTGTTTGGAGACCCTCCTGTAAGTGCATTATTGAAAATAGAAAATTATTATGGCACAATGCAGTCAATTACAAGGCTTAAGAGCCGTTTGGATTAAAACTTTTGATTTTACAAAAATTACAGTGTTTTTTCTAAATATATGCCACGATGTTAATATTTGTATTACTGGCACATGGAAAACAATTTAATGCTTTAGTAATCACAAATGCTTTAAATAATTCAATGCAGTTTCTCGAAATAACAAACAGTTTTCGAGTGTAAATGAGCTAAAAATTCATTTTCAAAAACCTTCTATCATTTGTTTCAAAAAGACTTAGAATTTTTCACAAACAAATTTCCATGTGAAAATAGATTTTGTTCTTCTATAATTTTCAGGACCTCATTTCAATTACATTATTAGGGCACCGTCAAATGAATAAATATAAAAAAATGTATTTGATGTTTATAAAACAATTTCCTCTATGAAAATATAACAGGAAAAAAGTATCTATTGTTTTAATTAAAACAATCTAAAACATATATTCTACATTTTCTGTAGTCATTTGATTTTGAATTTTTGTACATATATGTGGGCTTCATTAAATGTTCAAGTACATATGTTTAAAGCTAAAATAGCTTTGTTTACATTGTTTCATTTGCCATGAATGATGATAAGCATGAGTTAGATATATATTTAATGTTATATGTCACTTATGGAAATGCGTATGTAGATTATAATAATATAGATTATAATGTGTTGGCATATTATAATCTACCTACACGACAGTTGCCGAATTTTGACCGTCGTCGCCTAAATTAAACCCCACGCGTATTTCTAAGCACAATATCATTTTGATCATTCAAGTGGGCTCTAATGCTTGGAGATGCTATAATAAGGTTTAGTCAATTAGTGAATCTTTGATCAGTGATTTAGCTATCAGTGATTAGCAGTCATTTTAGTCGGATTGGTGTTTCCGTGTTTTCGAACAATGCTTAACTATTTTTGTGCTTGTATCTTATCCCATTGTGTGGAGGGGAAGTAAGTATTTGCATCTTTTATTCTGCACGTTACAAATGTACTTAACTACCTTTAAAATAAGACTGTAGTTACAAAGAGAAATGTTTTCCTTTCAATGGTTGTGTAGCATAACCTATTACTTGACTTGATTATGCCTATCCGTCTTAGGAGGCTGGTAAACATATTTTACATTTTCTTTCATGACAATTATGCTGTAGATCTTTGCTCCTCGATCTGTAATGGAAATACAAACTTTTTTCTAACATATGTTTTTCCTTTCATTTTCTATGCTAACAGTTCTGTTTTGAATAGCGATAGATCCCTAAAGAGATAATTTAATCCGAATTGCGTAAATTTTTGTTTCTGGGTTAGAAATATCGGGAATATATTCTGGATCTGAAACGCTATCTACTTCAAGACCACTACTCGATGCACATTCCGCTTCTTGAAACATATTCATTTCACATGGAGGATTGGGAACCAGTCACTGGTCTTATTGCAGACTGCCGATTCATATACACTAAGCAATGTTTATTCTTTGCTGAGAAACCCTTAATGCGGACATAGAAAAAATAGCAATCACCACTGGGATTGATTCGCTCACCCCAAATCATGGGAATGACAAAATGTTAATTTTTGCAACCCATCTCCTAACCCTGATGCACATGGTTTGCAAATAATATGCGAAATACCCAGGGTTTATTTTGATCACCTAGTGGGCATCCAAAATACAACTGGTAAAGCTTCTGATATAGAGGGGAATCATGCGCCTCTGCGATTTTGGTGAAAAGAGCTATAAACATAACAGAAGGTATTTGGATGATTGTAACACATGGGAGCAAGATATACCACAAAATCTGCGACAAAACGAAGTTGTTGACCGATTCAGAATTATCGCAATTACTTTCGAGCATTGGAATACTTACCACTTCGTATATGTAATAGATGAGTTCATGCCTCAAAGGAACTAAAACTCGCGAAATGAAAAATATCTGTTTTGAGTTGACGTTACTCGGGATATAATAAACCGCAGTGCTCACTCACCTTTTGCGCTGAAAGAAATGCCTCGAGGGAACACCGATGAACCATTGTCGTAGAACTACGGGAACAAAATTTTAGCAGAGGACATACTTTACAATACGTCGTTCTCGATAGAGGCACTCGCAGCAACTCAAGTTCGGGTTGGTTCGCAACAGGAGGCACTGTCGAATTTCTGCGAAGGGCACGAATATGATTCGTTATACCATCGCCCAAAGGAAGTCCACCGAGCATTTCCGAAATCCACGTCTCGTGAGAATAATAAAAGTACGATTACCGAGAAATTGTATGTGTTAAGCGAAAACTGAACCATATTTGAAATCAGCACTTATATCTATTACAAACACTTATTGGCTTTTCTGGCAAAAAAACAACAAAAAAATAGTTTTGATCTGTGTTATCTTTGTTTTCCTCCCAAAAACTTTCCATTTCTATTACTTAAACTGATACTTTAAATATAGCTTCCTAAACATACGTTAATTTACTTTGGTTTAATCTGTTTTCATATCTCGTTTTGGAAATAGTTCATCCTCTGTTCTAATTTCACACTTCAATATATTTCTCCATTAAGCTTCATTGTCCTCTACAACAGAGTTGACAGGACTCATCTCTCTGAGCAAGATTTCAAAATCGAATGCAACATAACTATTTCTTAATACACACATTGAATAATACTAATTTGTCTTCCACTAAGCAAGTTGTTCACTTCTTTTGGCTTGTGTGATTTCATAAGTCACACCCTACCAACAAAATTAAGTGGCGAATGGCTTCAAGAGGTCAGAAATGAGAAGTACTGGCACAATATTTGAACAAATATGTCTTTATTTAAACAGTAATTTGTTTGTTAGTAACTTGTCAATGTTTTAATTTTATTCCCTTTCACTTGGCTTGTATCGTTTGCAATCCCTTTATACTTCAAAGAAAATTTTCTTTGCCATGTATTATTTTTTCATTATTGTGAATATTTTAATTATGAATTTTTATGAAATAGGGGACAACAATAAAAACAACTTTGGTTTTAAATTACAGTGCTCATTTATAACATAAATTCTGTTTTTGTTGCCATGTACAGACACAAAAGCTGTTTGAGGTACAGTAACATTTAGAAATATAAAACAAGGTTATTTCAAAATAGTTGAGTGTTAATTGCACTGTAAAGAATTAAGATAGAATAAATGACAGCGTTTATAAATAATTCTCTATTGAAGTATGCAAAGCAGAGTTGATACAAGAACATTTAACACAGAAAAGGGAAGAAATAACTATAGTAATCAACACAATTTAAGTATTATAAACATGATGCATGATCTTTTACCAAAAGAGAATAGGAAGGATAGAAAAGGACAAGTCAATTAAGAGGGCATAATTTGCACAATTCCTTATGTTCAATGACAGGACTTGGAAAGATTTATTTTATCATCATATTTAGTCAAGCAGAAAGATTGTATAAGTTATTTTCCTGCACAGTGCAGATGTTTCTATTCAAGAGAACATCTTCCTATAACATTGTGCATAAGTTTTTGTGGCTACTTAGTTCACATAAGACAACTGTACATTTCATAATCCCATGCTTTTAGTCTTTGGTTTATGAGTCACAAGAATATAAATAATGAAAAAGCTTCACTTGAACACTAAGTTACATGCTAATTTCAGAGTTAAAATGATTACTTGACTGCACAGGGAAAGGTGTTTCTTTGGAATGTTATGTCATAAAATAGCACCAAATATTAGCTGCAAGATTGCCAGCCAACAGCTGAAATATACATTCAGTGAAGTTTAACATTACAGATTTTTTTTTTGTTATTTCATATTATATTGTCTCAATAGAAATTATAACATTCACACGATCCCACATAACACGCTCAACATTCTGAACATACTAAAACAGTTTTTTCGGAGGTTAATAATATATTACTAAGAGCTCCTACATATTCCTGCATAAAGTACAAGAATATTTAACTGGCACTTATACACTGTATTAAAATATTTTTATTTTTTAATAAAAGATCGCACTTTATTCACACATCTGTCCATAAAGTTCTTTTTTCTTCTGTTATCCCCTGTGTTAGACAATGGAAGAGATAACTGTGATCCTTGCTTCACATCACTACAATCGCCTATGGATCTTGATTCATAATCAAGATCAGGGTGACTTGTCTGGAGAGCATTAAATTTCTCTTCTTCCTGGAGTCCATCAGTCTTTTGCTCTGTTGGCTTTGCAGTCAGCTCTTGTGCACTAAGGTACTGTTCACACTCACTAACTAGTTGTTGTTCATCTCCTGCTTTGTCATTAGGTTCGTTTGCTGCAGAATCTACCAAGATGTCCAAGCTACGTGAACGTCCAGGCCTTTGGGGACATGTAGGCAAGGCTCGAGCAGGAGAGACACTGGCTGTTCCAGAGCTGCGCCGAGGTTGTGTGGCTGGGCTAGGTGGACGGTGCATTAAATTATACAGCCGAGTTGGTGGACTAGTAGGAGGACGACGTACTGTTCCCAGAAGCCAGGGATGGGACGGACTGGATGGTTTGTATAACCTGAAACCCAAGACAGAATGTGAGAACATTGTCTCTCAGGCAACAGCGCAATGTTTTAAAACTCAGCTCAGATCATACGCAGTAAATTTCAAGCCCTGCAAAACTTCTTAAAAGCTCAATTACAGTGATAGTGTCCATGGTCTACTTATTACTTTGTAGAGAATAACCTTGACTTTACAGTTCAGTTTAAGTTATGATCTTTCAAACCATGGAAAAAGCAATGATAATATTTTGCAATAACAGATGCTAATTTATTTTTCAGAATCAAGTGAGGTTGCTTTTAAAATGCAGTTTAGTTGTTACCTCATAACAAAGATAATTTCTTTACTAACAGTTTATGCAAACCCCCATCTTTGAAAACAATTAGCTGCTCCTAAAATACCCACCTGTTGTGTCTGGCCGAGGCAGAGGGGCCATCTAGTCAGTCTCTCCCCCCTCCAGAGTTCCCATTGACATCCTTGTCACTACCCTTTCCGCTCTCATTGCTGTGCATTCGCTGGTAGCTGGGTGGCTGGCGCCCTAAAGTGTTTCCTGATGGGGTTCCAGGAGTGGCATCTCCTTTGTTAAAACCCATTCTTCCCAAAGCTCCATCAGCTCGAGTGCTCAGTTCTCCTCTCATGAACCTTTCCAGTTTGTCTACACAGGCATCCTGGTAGTCATGAATCCATCTGAAACAAAACATTTAAAACCTTTATAAATCTTTACCCAGCAAAGAAACTGCACAATAAACAGAAAGTACAAAATTGAAATAACTTCAGATCTTTGCCCGATTCTATTACATTCAAAATAACAATGGAATAAGAAATAACCAGTGAAATCATTGTTTCTATTACTGTAAAATTTGAGAGACAAATTGAGTTTAAAATATTTTTAATTTTTTGGGAAACTGACTCAAGGTGAAATATAATGTAACTGTTTGTTCAAAACATGAAAAATTTTATCACTCAAATAAATCATGAATCAAAAAAAAAAAAAAAAATTGTGTAAGCGGAAAGTTTATTATTTATTACAACTGCAACAAAAATCAACTGCAAAAATCATACCTGACACCATTGAAGTGGCAGACAGCTCTCATATCTTCAGGCAGTTCCTCGGGTTCAGGCCATTGGAAATTGTCTATGATAGGAATTATATTACACTGTGATTGGAGAGCTGCAACAATTTCCTAAAACAAATAAAATAAGGTAAGTCATGTACAATTCATGGAAATTAAATTGTTATTCATGTTTAAATAGTTTGACTCGCTATAAGTTAATGAAACTTACCCTGTGAACCCAGTCTTTGCATTCTGAATCTGCAATACAACGTTCCAGAGCTTTGGGGGTGAGGACCAATAGAAAATGTTTGGCTTGTCGAATACTCTGAAGGAGGTTGTTGTCAAATTTTCCAGCTTCCAACCTTTCCACATCAATGAAGACTTTGAACCCTCGTAGTTGGAGATGTACTTTCAGTAAACTGTAAACAAAACATTTGATCATTTTGTTGTTTTTTGGGGAGGAGGGAAAAAAGCGTTAAATAAATTTCTTTCTTTAGAAAAGTGTTTTCTTCAATGTTTGAAATTACAGTTAAAATTTTGATAAAAATTAAATAAAAACAGCAATACATGATAAATCATGTACCTAATGAGAACTTGCCATGTCATACAACAAACCGCTTAACGAATATTAATAAACAGTGTTAAATTTATTAACTACACACCTGGCCAATTGTGATCCATTTGATCGTCTATAACTAACAAATACATCCAGAGACTTGTCAAGATTAGTGTCTGATGCACTAGTCAAGCCACTTTCCATTTTATCTGTAAAAGAAAATTTTATTTCTAGCAATAAAGTATAATAAAAAAGAAATTATGAACACAAAATTCATTAATTAATAAAAAATTATTCTTTCAAAATTATCATAATTCATATTATAGCAAAACTGAAACAACTTGATAACAAACTAAAATTGAAGGCAAAACTAGAGATTCTTACCTCTTATGGCTTTTGTTATCCTTTGTCGGTGAATACTATTAGTAATGCCACATTCATTAGCCAGCTGGTCATCAGAAAGGTGAATAATTGAATCATTGTCAACACCAGCATTCAACATAGAATATGTGTAAATGGAGAACTCTGTTCCAATATTTTGCAGGAATGTATTTAGATTACCAGTATCTCTACTACTGTAATCAGCCATTTTCTTTAAGTTTTGAAGTTCTCGACTGAATCTATGAAGAACAACATTTATGAACGTTATTTACATGTATTAAAGCATTATAATGTAATGTAAATATAGTGTAATGAATGCAATTTGTAAACTATGAAGAAATATATTTCTTTATACACACCTCCTACGACGAATACCATTTGTAATTCCTATGTCATCTCTGAGATTAGCTTCTGTTAACTGCAACAACAGATCACCATCCACTCTGCTCTCAACAAAATTGCCAGCATATTCTGCAAAACCAATCTGAAAAAATGAATAACCACAAATGAAAAACACTGCTTTACAATTGCAAAACAATCTCTCAATTAATGACTTAATGGCTTTTCAAAACAGATCTCAAATGTACAAAAAAATAAGAAATTAAGGAGACCTGTAAAGGAAATAGAAGGCTATTTTGAAGGGCAAGGTGATAGAAGGAAACAAATTCCTTGAATTTTTCTTATGTACGTAGAATTCATGACTGACTAATAAAAATAATCTGTAGGTTCTTTGAAATAATTTGTGCTGAAATATGCATTGTATTAATAAGCTGCTAACTCACCTGCTTCACCCACTCCCTCACATCTTCTGTGGACCAGAGGGGCACCTGTTGACTAAGCTTGTGAGGGACTTCCTCCCCTATTAGCCTCAAAGCTTGAGCTGCATATTTTGAAGCGACTGCATTAGGGCAGCTGGCCACTTTCTTGAGAGGTTCAATAGCTTTGATTTCTCTGAATATTTCAGTGTTTCCTTGCTGTTTTTTTATACCTGCCTCCATACAAAAATGGAAAGCTGCCAGATTACGAGCCTCCTCCCTCTTTGAACTCAAAACAGGCACCAATCTTTGAAGCCAGTTTTTGCTCTGACCGTGAGCATGGGCTAAATTGGACTTGGCAAATTCTGATGGATTGTGAGTGGTAACAAATGGTTCTACCAGATCCAAAGTACCAGATTTAAGAACTGCTGCTTCTATTTCTTTGTTAGCTACCAATACAGCAATTGCCAGGCATGCATAGTACTTGATATTATCATCGTTGTGGAAAGCCAAAGGAAACAACCACACAGGCACTTTTCGCTTTATCATAGCTTCTTGATTTTCTGCTCCACCGTACAGTGAGAGATTTGCTAATGCTCCAGCGCAGTGTCTGAGTGTCTCAACATCGTTTTTCCTGCATTCAAACAAAACAGCATCCAAACCACCTAATCTGATTACATCACTGCAGGTGCCTTCACTATGCTTAAATAAATGTTCCAAGATGCCAGTTCCAGTACGTGAATGTTCAACAGAATTTGCATTTTTGGTACATGCACAGGCTACATTCACAACCTTCTCCAAGCCGTTTTCTACTACATGGGCACGGTTTTCAGTTGTGAGGCATTGCTCCAAAAGGCGAGCACTGCAAAACTGCAGTTCTCCATCACCAGCCATACAATTGGCCATAAGAAGATCAAGCCCACCACATCGGCGCAATGCATTACAGAGTGAATAACCAAGTTCATGCCCATGTGTAGGCACAGCCCATGCTTTCCTCATCATCTCGTTTATTCTGTTCAAGAGAAGAGGAGCTTTTGCACGACGACCTTCTCCTCCTTGTCGTAAGCTGGTAATAAATTTATCCAAATATGCAGAATACTTTGAAATTGCTTGTGCCACATCTTGAGTGGTTGAGCTAGCAGATAACTGCTCAAGATCTTCAAAACTTTGATTCAGAAGTTCATCTTCAGTTGCAGACTTCAGAGCCCCATTCATTAATTGACTCATCTGAAATTTAAAAGCAAAAAAATTAAAATTGTATTTCCAGAAGAAGAATTCACATTCTATTCTTATTTCTTTCATTTGATGCAAATGAACCACAAAAATAAATATTTCCACATTCTTGCTTTTTTTTAAACCATACCTGTGCAGATGTTGCAATCATGGATGAAGATGATTTTGTGCACACGCCTTTAGTTGTGATAGTGATGTTGGACTGAGATGTGGAAGAAGAATGTTTTTCATGGTTGAAGATGCCAGTTGAAGTGACAGTCTGTCGCTGCTGCTGAGCTGCCATAGCTTTCTGCAACATCAAACAAGACGGTCTCACTTAGAACAAGTTAGAAACTTCATAAGAGGTTGTGACAACATATTCACACAAGCGTTTTAAAATTGACACCTCCACATGTGAAATACTTCAAATCATTTTAACTTCCTGTAGTGACTCAAAAATTACTATTGAAAATATTCACATACAAACAAAATTTTCTGTCACTTATGTTTCCTTGGCACAAATTAACCTATAGACAATTTTTTAATAAAAAAATGGTAGAAAAACAACTGATGTGAGCAAAGGTTTCAATCTTAAGATTGCATCAGCTATCTTTCAATCTTAAGATGGTATCTTTAAATGATGGCATTAATAAAACACTGTTCAAAACTTCTGTTATATAAAAAGATGTATACAAATTACTTACTTTTTCAAACATATCTGTCTGCACTATCATACTGGCAGCTGCCATATTCTGACTTTCTTGTTGAGTGATCTCGCCAGTTTTCAGGGATCTTTGCTCCTGCAACACAAAATATCTGGTTTTACTTTCTCCCCCTTTTTCATAATGCTCCAAATTAAATCTATAAGAGAGTTCATGCTGAAAAAAAGAATAATGTACTCATTTATTATATTGTGCTTTCTTGACATGCTGTGAGAACATTCAAGTTCAAGAGAAATTCTCTGAGAGGGAAGTGATTCCGATAAACAATACAAAAATAAAATAAACACGTTATATTAAATCGAACAAGAAGATGAGCATCCTACTTCCATAAGGATCGAGAATGAGGTAGCACCGCAGCTTTCTTCAATATACGCCGACTTTTAGGTCAAGCTTTTGCATGCTAACGCAGTTATTATTAAAAACCCATAAAATATCCCAAATAAGGAAAACTTTTGATTAAATAAAATATAAAAACCGCAAATATGCAACTTCGCAAAACGAAAATTAAGGGAACGATCATCTATTGTCAAACACAAACTTATCAAGAGGGGTCGCAGATGTGCGAATTCACTTTATAGCAGATCGAGAAGAACTGAGCGAGAACAGAACGCCAATTTTCTTAGAGGGGTGGTCGGAAAGGGGAGAACGGAGGGATGGGGGTGAGACGAAATAACTGGCCAGAGGTTATCCGTTACAATGCCGCATGATAATCATTTTACTTCCCTGGTTCTTGTAATTGGAGATCGTCACGTTTTCGTCTATATACAAGGAATTTACAACACTAGCACAATAAAAAATTGAAATATTTTTGTCGTGTAACTAATAACTGTATTTGAGATAAATATTATATAATGAGATACTGTTTTGATACGGTTCCTCCTTACGAGAACAAAGAACACGATGATTCTGATTTTCGAAATGATCATACTGCAAAAAGATCCACAGGTGCCATTTTTTTTTCGAATGTCAACCAGAATCAATTGCATTGCTCTCGAATGCGATTGTTTACATTTATCAAGATTTCATTCACACAATGCAAGCCAGCAAACGCATTTCCAAATAGAAAGACATCAATACATCACTGTCGATCAGACAGCCATCGATCCACCAGGGGGGCGGGGCGAAGACGATTTGCCGTAGCGGCAACACTCCTGCCTACCTTTTCCGAATCACTCACCGATATCCACTATCATCCGCCCACATCGTCTGACAGCCACAAACATCTCGGTCGCCCTTCCCCGCATCGCAACGTGGTTCTCGCAGCCGATCGGGAGAGGTTCCGTGCATCAACTGATGTCACTGCAGTGCCTCTGACCGGAAGGTCCTAGGTTCCAATCCCGACGGTGGCAGGATTTTCAACACTAGCTTGATAGCTAGGTCGAATTCAGCCGCTGTCTGGAGGAGAATTCTAGAGGGCGGATGCTCTGATCGGTATTGTTCCATGGTTTCTCCGATCAACACCAGGCGAATGCCGGAGCAGTACCCTAACTAACGGGCCGCAGAGCGCGCGCGATCTTTCATTCCTCTTCCTTGTCCTATCCTCACCCCGTACACACACTAACACTAACTTGCACATGCCGGGAGAGCGGTCGAGAGTTTAGAGCTTGTCCCGGGTGGGGCGGTGCCGCAATGATGGGAGATACTCCGTTGAGGGAAAACCCCGCTAGCCGACGGTAGGTCGGCGCCGGATCTCGCCATCCAGCGTGGGAATATCACCGCCATCTCCCGGGAAAGAAAAAAACATGCACTCCACTTACGGGACTAATGACCTTAGCAGTTGACGTGCGCGGAATCACTAATAAGAAACCAATCAACCAACCGTGGTCGCAGCCGGCCTCGGCGGCGGCGTCACTCACCCTGCTGCGCCTGGGCGGGGGCGGCGGGGGCTCCCGCACGCGCTGCCACCAGGGCTCGCCCCCGCGCAGGGCGCCGCGTCGCACGGGCCACGGTGCGCTCCGGCCGGCCATCGCCGCTCATCTGCCCCGGGCGACACGCCGCATTTCGGCTATATTTACGGGTTTATGCCTTCCTTCGCTCGCTCGCTCGCTCGCTCGTTCGGGCGGTTAGCGAGCGCGCGCGCGCGCGTGGCACGCGCTCGCGACTTTGGCCGCGACCGACTCGCGGACGCGCGCTCCCGCACCCACCGTCCTCCCCCCTTCCCCTCCCCCTCCCCTCCGCGGGCCCGCCCGCCCCCGCACGCGCCCTCCGGCCCGCTGGCCGCGCGCCCGGCTCTTTTCGTTCGCTACTCGCGCCCGTCACGTGACGACGCTTTCGCGACCACCGCGCCCGCCCGGAGGCCGTTACGTGAGTGAGGGCGCTCTCGCTCGGCTCGTTACTCGCGCGGGCCACGTAAACGGCGCGGCGCCGCGGCCGAAAAACAATGCGCGGGACGCGTCTGGAAGCGGGCGGTGGTGAGGGGTAAAAATAATACGTCGCGGCTATGAGTGGCGCGCCGCGTCACACGGTGACACGCGCCCGAAATACCAGGTGTGACTGACAGACGAGACAGCTGCGCAAAACACCTTTTGCTAAACACAGCTTTTCTAATATCTCGTTCCGCTTACTTTTAAATCACGCCTCTGAGCGAAATTCTGGTACATTTCGTCGCCCTACTACCTCCACTCGCTGACATTGTGGCGTTACTCGTGTTTCCTGCGCGCACATATTAATATTGCAACAGGAGAGTAACTCAATTTATGTCTGAGAGGGAGACCATCTATTTCCGTCAGTTAATAGCTTTGATAGAACGCAGAACCCCAACTGTTTACTTATTGAATCTTTTTACAATTAACAGGTAGCTGATAAAAGTAAGTTTTTGATAATTCTCTGACACGAAGAAAAAAAAATTTTGAACTCGGGCCCATAAACTGAAAACTGCAGATTTCCGTAAGCACTGACAGAGCTAAGAATTTGTAATTAATACCTTAGGATGTTGAATACGTACCATAAATATCCATAACGTAATAGTTGTGTAGAAAACACGGTAATTTATGAATTTCAGTGAACGCAACTACATTGAAATACTACAACTGTGACTAACTGATGAAATTTCACCGTATGAAGAAACGCAGCAGTCATCTCCCCGCGACCAGCCCTCGAAAACTTCAGAACAGAGTGCGGTCGTACGCTCTCACATCCACCGCACACACAGATAGCAGGAAACGCACTTTAGTCAAACGATAAGATGAATCTTCCTTCTCCCTTCCCCTCGGGATTTCCAGTTCCTTCCTTCCTCCCTCCCCTTCGGGATTTCTTGCTCTTATCCCGCCCCATCCGCATTTTGCGTCTTGACAGTCACCTCGACCTAACATCAATACTGCGAGCATTCTAGAAAGATCGGCTCCCTCACTCACTCACTGCAGTGCAGCGGTGTATCTCAGGGTCCGCTGCGAAGACCCGTTGAACCCTTACCTTCGTCGAAGAGTAATACCAAAAGAGTAGAATTTAAATGTCCCTCAATTGCACAAGTGACACATTGCACACGTAACACACATAAATTGGTAAGCTATACACACAAATGTGAATTGGTAAGCAAAAGTGTACCGAACTGACACGATGTAAATATTTCGCACAATACGACGCTTTCATAACAAACCTTCTTTAAATGCACATTAAAAAAAAAAAAACAATTCGTGGCCAAAACGTTATAACGAAGATATTTTATTTAAGAAGCGCAAATCTAACCAGTTAGTCTGCTTTTCCATCTACGCACTCGACTATTATTTTTTATGACGCGAGCCCACAATAAACCATATCTCAACATTATAACTTTTTTCACAATCAAAGTATTCTCTCGCACCCGACGTACAATTACTTCAAGGCATTACTAATAATGCGAAAACAGACGAAAAAGAAAACAGGAAAAGGACTCTTGGGACTCTAGAAACCATGAGAGTTGCAATTCTGTCCACAAGGATCATCCCACACGTCAATAAACGACTATCACACGCACTGCGCACACGAAAGTCCAACTTGAATATAAAATTGAGTTACATAACACACCCACTAGAATATTAAGGCAGTGTCTTACTCCGTTTAAACCTATCTTTTCTCTGAGTGTATATTCCTAAAATGCGATATCACCTAGGAGCTCCGAAGATTATGCCTTTGAATAAGTGAACCAACTACTGAACGGGTCTTTCAAAAGCTGAGCTCAGCAGAGAGTGAAAGGCTTCCTCGGTAGCTCCGTTTTCCACCGCGATTGGACTGTTTCTCGGCATTCCTCTTCCGAATGTTTTCACTCGCAGATACTAGTCGTCTTTTGAAAATAATGGTTTTGGTTTGGAAACCCTCGGAAAATAACTTAGGCTAATCGTTCAAACATTTTAGGGAAACTCTGTTGTAGATGAAAACAGGTCAAGTTATATGGGAGGAACGCAAAGAGAAACAACTATTCTCGTCAGGAAGCTAAAGTCCCTCACAAAATTTAAGAATAATTAAATAGATAAATAAAAGACATTCCAGCTCAACGTGCGATCAGCTCACAGCTGTCCTTTGGCAGTTACCAACGTCAAAGAAAGTAACGTTTACATTTACAGTGCAAAAACAACCGTAAACAAGTGATAACACGCACATTCACATCATGTGGAGATAAAAACGTGTCAAACTTTGATAAACGAGTGTCGCGAAATGTCTTGTAAAGCGTTCTCCGCCAGTCGACTCTTGAACGTCAAACGAGCGCTGGTCGAGCTCCGCCTAAAGACAATTCCGCCTACGGCACCGCGTGCGGGAGCCGCTGGCGGCGAGGCAGGCGTACCCCAGGGCGCGGCGCGGCGCTGACGCCTGCGGAACCCGACGCGACGCGGAGGCGGCGGCGGCGGCGGCTGCGGCTGCGTTACCTGAACGCGCGGCGGGGCGAGCACCCTGAGCAGCAGGCGGGCGGCGTGGCGGCGCATGGCGGCGCCGGGCCCGGCACTGGCACTGGGACGAGCGCCCTCGGCCGCCGCGGCGCCGGCGCCGCCCCGCGCTATCGACCAAGGAGCCGCCCCGCCGCGCCGCCGCGACCCGCTCCGCGAGCGCACCCGACCGCAATCGAAGTGGACCCGATGGCCACCCTCGCCCTCGAACACGCCTTCCCTTTCGCCCTCGCCTTCACCCACGCCTTCGCTCTTGTCGTCGTCTTCGCCCTCGCCTTCGCCCTTCTCTTCCCTCTAGCCCTCGTCATCGCCCTCTCCTACGCCCTCGTCTTCCCCCCGCCCTCGTCCTCACCTTCGCCGTTGTTTCCCCCGCCCTCCTCTACTCTCTCACCTACGCCCTCGTCTTCCCCTCTCTCTCGCCCTCACCTTCGCCCTCGTCTCCCCCCTCACTCTCCTCTCCCCCCTCGCCTTCGTCCTCGCCCTCACCTTCGCCATTGTCTTCTCCCCGCCCTCCTCTACTCTCTCACCTTCGCCCTCGTCTTCCTCTCGCCCTCCTCTTCCCCCTCGCCCTCGTCTTCACCTTCGCCGTTGTCTTCCCCCGCCCTCCTTTACTTTCTCCCCTTCGCTCTCGTCTTCCTCTCTCTCTCTCTCTCGCCCTCGACATCGCCCTCACCTTCCCTCTCGCTCTACTCTTCCCCCTCATCTTCAACTTCCCCCTCGCCCTTTGCCTTTCCCCTCGCCCGTCCCCGTAACGACGAAGGGTGCCCTCGCTGTGGACCTACTGGGGGACTGCGTGCAAACACTCGGGGGAAGCGACCACCTCGCCCAAATACGACAGAAAGTGTCGGCACATCTAATTCCCAATTCAATTTCAACAGTTAAGAAACGCGAACCGACTGCAGTCCAAGTGGGACTTGGCCAGCACCGACCTAAACTAGCTCTCATCCACGCCAGCGCGTATCCACGCACGGCGCGTAGCCACGCAGGAAACCCTCGCTGTGAACCCAGAGAGGATTTGCGTGTAAACACTTCCAGGCATCGACCTCGCCGTATAGATGAAGCTTGGTTGATATTTCCTTAAAATCATATTTCTTCTAAGGTGCCATTTTTTGTCGTAATTTTCTATACATTTATTATAGACATACCTCATCTAATTTTCATCAAAACACCGCGGGTATTACATTGCATCAAAGTTGTGCGTCACCACTACGCAACCTCCGATGATTGGCACTCCCAGTGCATTAATACCAGCTTCAGAGGAGGATATTTTTGGAGTTCCTGCGTACAAACAGCCACTCATGAGTTACGTCAAATAGATATGAGGATCGGAGGGTGATACGTCACACATCACACGTTGTGGTTTCAAACTCAATGGAGTGCATAGATGCCATAGAGACTCGTCTTTTTTGACACTCCAATTATGTCCCGGGGACGGAGATATGACCGTAAATATTCTTCTCACAGGGCACGCGTCAACCTACCTTACTTGACCTATTTTCTTTTGAAAAGTAATTTTCTACAAAATGTAACAACTTGACTGACAGTTCTTATCGAAGAGTTTCGAAACAAAATTCTTATTTTCCGAAGGCGACTATTATCTGGAAGTGTCAATATCCCGCACGAGAACGCTGACAAATAATCCAATCTCGTCGAAAAACGAGTTCTACCTGAAAAGTTCTCCATTCTTTTCTGAACTTAGCCTTCGAAACACTCGTTTCGTTGAAGAAGAGATGTGATCTCAAAGACTATTAACATATCCAAAGGATTGATGAGAACTATCGCACCATCTATATACTTAATTTTAACTTGCGATTAAGATAGGACAGTAGATTTAGCTCTGTTAATGATCCCATCAGTCTTACTGATGGTTGTGGTTCCGATCAACTTAAAACGAATCCCATTTTCGCCTAGCTTCCCTAACGACCTCCCATCAGAACAAAACGCGCTGCCACACGCTGGGATTCTCAGCGGCGGCGTCATGAACGAGGCGAGAAAGGAGTACACATCCGCCCGCGGCTTCATTTATCCTCCGCGGTTTCGCAACCCGGGCCCGCCACCTCCGCCCCCGCATCTTTCACGGCGTCAATGCCAACGCGGTTTACGTGCCGTCCATTGTCTCTCGGCGGGGGCTCCCGCCCATCCGCGGAGAGGCATCGCGGCGCGGGGCGAATGGAGGTTTCGAAAGGCGACCTTTCCGGGAGGGGGCGGGGCGGGCGCGGCGCGCGGTGCCTCCCTTCGCCGCCGCCCGCGTGCCGCCGGCCGCGCCGCGCCGCGCCCGCCGCTGCGCCCACGCACCGGCCTTCGGGCGACGCGCCGCCGCCGCCGCCAGAGGTCGCCCGCCGCCCACGCGCACCACGTACGTACCGGGGCGGTGGCGGGCTGACGCGGGGTCCGACGCCACGCACCGTGCCCCAAACCGCCCCGCCCAGCCGGCTCAATCTACCCTCTCCCTCGCGCTGCCCGCTCACGCTGCCTCACTGCTGAACGTGACTCACCTTCTCCCGCCGTCTCACTGCCGGCCGCGTCCCACCCTCTCACGCTGCCTCACTGCCGACCGCGTCCCATCCTCTCATATTGTCACACGCGACCAACCCTGCTTTACCGACCACCGCGTCCCACCCTCTCACGCTGCCTCACTGCCGACCGCGTCCCATCCTCTCATATTGTCACACGCGACCTGCCCTCTCACGCTGCTTTACCGACCACCGCGTCCCACCCTCTCTCGCTGCCTCGCCGCCGGGCGCGTCCCATCCTCTCCCGCTGTCTCACTGCCGACCGCGTCCCACCCTCTCCCGCTGCCTCCGCCGCCGGGCTCGTCCCATCCTTTCCCGCTGTCTCACTGCCGACCGCGTCCCTCCCTCTCCGCTGTCTCACTGCTGACAGCCTCCCATCCCTCTCCCGCTTCTTTACCGCCGGCGGCATCCAACCTCTCCGCTGTAACATCCACATCCCACCCTCTCCCTGTTCCTCACTGCCGACCGCGTCCTCTCCTCTCCAGCTGCCTCACCGCCGACCGCGTCCCACCCTCTCTCTCTGCCTCACCGCCGACCACGGATCAGGCCCATCCACTGAAGCTGTGGTGAATCAGGCCCAGTCGTTGAAGTTGTGGTGAACGAAGTGATTTCGCAGCTGGATTTCTCGCGATTCTCCCTTTGCCCGGCCTTTCATTCCATAGTCTCGCCTCAACGGGGAAGCCACTGCTCGCGTGTTTTGATACATTTCCTGATCGCCTTCTGGATATACACGCTGTCCTGTATCTTCGCCTTCCTTCCACCCGGTAAGTTTCGAGATCTTTTCGGCATGATTCTTTCGTCTGATATCTTTCTAATCGTTCAGTCTGTCATTATGTCCCACACCCCTTGTAAATCGTCCTCTCGTATTGTTCTTTACTTTCTACTTTTCTTGGAAGGGCACTACAAATTTCGGCAACGCTTTGGATCATTTATCTTCTCGCATCTACTCCAACATAGAGGCACAGGATGAGTGTTTGGCTTTGAGATTTCTTTTCACTTTATAATTGAACATCATTTAACATTAATTCATCATTTCAACAGCTTGAAGGACACAGTATGCAAAGAATCTGCTAATGATGTTTCATGTTTTGACGTAAGATAGAGATCGCTTGTGAAGGTGATGAATTCTCGGAAGTAACATTAAATGAAAGACACAGGTGTGCGTTTGAAGGTCTGAAGCGACCTTTTGTCGAAACGAGCAAACATTTCAAAATATTAAGAAACTTGGTTCATAATTAGTAAAATGTCAACCTCCGTATTTGGACAAGTTTCGTAAA